>VZQC01005846.1:954012-981141 GCA_009823505.1 Rhizomys pruinosus
CACCCTCTTCTGACCTCCGCGGCATTGCACGACACGGGTGCACAGACTTGCATGCAGACAGTACATTCATACACATACAGAAATAAAAAAAAAAAAATGGTGAGAGCGGCACAGCATGAATGCACTAATGCTGCTAGATTACATACTGGAAAGTAGTTAAAACAGAGAAAAATATAGCCACAATTTTTAAAGGAAAGCATTCATTTAAAATGTTGGAATGCTGGAAAGTCCTAATAGAAGATGACTTCTGAGATTAAAACCTAAAAATGTCTTTGTGGGCTGGATGAGATGTGAGATGGCTCAGCGGTTAAGAGCACTGACTACTCTTGCAGAGGACCTGGGTTTGATTCCCAGCACCCACATTGCGGCTAAAAAACCATCTTTAGTGTCCAGTGTGGTAGTGCACGCCCTTAATCCCAGCACTCTGGAGGCAAAGGCAGGTGGATCTCTGTGAGTTCAAGGCCAGCCTGGTCTACATAGCGAGCTCCAGCCCAGCTGGGACTAAAGGGAGACCCTGTCTCAAAAAGAACAGTACATAAATAAATAAATAAAATGTCTTTGTTGCCTTTATTTTCTGAAATCTGAAATTCAAAATTTGTGAATCTTATTTGAGGACTAGTGTACCTGGGATGTGGTATGGCACAGCCTGGTGGCTTTGAGATGTGCAGAGAATGGATGTCCCTATGGTCCTTAGCGCAGGTGAGAACCAGGTGGGTGGACCAAGAAAGAGGATCCAGTTACCGCTTTGTCAGGCACCACAGAGCTGGGGATTCTCCTGTTGGTGCTGAAAATCCCCTTCAGTAGGTAGTACCTTAGGCTTGGCCTTCCCTTCCCAGAGCCCAGTCCTGGCCAGCGCCTTGGCTGTTCTCCTTCAGCCCTATCAGACATTTCTCAAGTTCAGTGGAACAGCTCCTCTTTGAGAGTTTGATTTCGAAGTAGAAGGTGATTAGGCGTCTTTTTGTTGTTAAACATGCCTTTTGTGAAGCAGTTCATTGATAGATTTCGAACATCCAGCTCCAGTTAATCTTAGAACAGATAAAGCAGCTAACTGAAACCAGGTCCCGAAGGGTGGGGTGCTCAGGAAATCACCCAGACCTCTGGAACAGTTCTGGGACAGAGGCAAGGGATGGGGGATGGGGGACTGAAGTCTACCTTTTCCAGAATGTTACTCTCTGGTGAGCTAGACCTTCCTCTTTGCCCTTCCCTTTATGGAGCTCTGGAAAGACCCATTCAGCCACCCTCTTTTACCCTGCAAACTCCATCTGTGTGGGCCAACTGGAAGGACCCAAAAGCCTCCTTGAACGTGTTCATCCTTGGATAAGAACAGCAGCTTTGCTGGCAAACACACCAAGGGCTGACCCTAGGGCCTCCTCCAGCACATCATCCTCGGGTTCATCTGTCCTTTCTAAGCCTCCATCTTTCATGGTCTTGGTGTCCTCTAAAAGGGCCTGTCATCCTGGAGTGACCTAGCCATATCCTAATTCATCATGTGCTGGAGATTTGGAAATGATACCTTTCTGTTTAGCTTTTTTTTTTTTTTTAAAGATGATCTCACTATGTAGCCCAGGCTGGCCTCAAACTTGAGATCACCTGCTTCAACCCACTGAGTGCTGGGATTTCTTTTTTTTTTTTTTTTTTTTTGGTCTTTTTGAGACAGGGTCTCCCTTTAGTCCCACCTCATCTGAAACATTTTTAAATGCCCCAAGTCCAGCATTATTACAAAGAATATGAGTAAAAAATCACACTGAAGGACATTTGGAAGCCAAATTCTCAGTTTTAAATAAGCTAGACAGTTCTCCTTGGTTGCTCACCAAGGTCAACAAGTCTCTAACAGAAGCATTTGCTTCTGAAATATGACCGTCTGAGTCCTCTGCACTGTGTTCCCAAGAAGCTTTGATTTCCTAGGATTTGAGCCCAACACCTGCTTTCAGGGCTTAGCCAGGAGCCGCCTGCAGGGCGATGAGCACGGCCTACAGAGCCCCCAACTGTGGTACTTTTTCTGCTAGCAGATGTCCCTAGAGCAGGCACACCTCCTCAGCCATCAGCTAGGGAGCCAGGAAAGCCAAAAGAGCCGGTTTCTCTTAAAACTTGAATGAGGGGGCGCTGGAGAGATGACCTAGCGGTTAAGAGCGCCGACCGCTCTTGCAGAGGACCCGGGTTCGATCCCCAGCACCCACATGGCGGCCGAGAGCCGTCTGAAACTCCAATTCCAGGAGAACTCCAGCTCCAGGGGAATCCGACGCCCTCTTCTGACCTCCGCGGCATTGCAACAGGTGCACAGACTTGCATGCAGACAGTACATTCGTACACATACAGAAATAAATAAAAATTAAAAAAAAAACAAACTTGAATGAGGGATCTGTACCCAGTATTATGTGCACTGAGAGGTTCCAAGAGATTTTGCCCAGGAGCATGCTGATCCTGAAGTTAGAGAAAGAACGAAAGAGAAACACATTCATTCACTCTCTTTCTCCCTCTCCCCTCCCCACCCCATTAAATGTCCCTGTGGGTGTTTGTGGTGGGTGAAACTTGAGACTACTATATAGCAATGTGACATCCCTCCGGGTAGGATACTATATCTCCTCCATTCCTGTCTCCCTCCCATACACCCTCTGCTGAGACCTCATGTAACCAGAAAGTCCCAAGAGCAGACAGGAAGCCCCAGGCCAATAATGAGATACACCAACTGCCTGGTGTATCTCATTATTGGGCTGGGCTCCCTGCACCTTTTCTTTTTTTTTTCTTTTTTTTTTGCGGGGGGGGGTCTTTTCGAGACANTCTGAGAGAATAGCGTAGACTATTCTCTAAGCCTTTTGGCATGGACAGTGGATATATATAGCCCCCAAAGGGGAGTGACTTTTGAGAGGTTGGACAGGTTTATCCCAAAGTTGAGGGACCAGTGACTAACACAGGAGCCTGGGGCAAAGCAGGTGCATAGCAAATGCCTGTGGTTGAAGTGGATAGAATTGAAGCACAGGTAGACTTAAGATGTCAGGGGTGTCACAGGTGTTTCCCACATCCATCTTCTCACCTGGGATTCCTGCCCAAATGGCTATACTCAGCGGCCCTTCCCTCTCCCAGGGACAATCTAGTTAATCGGGGAGATGATTTCTTGCTGATATGTCCTTATGCACATGGATCCCCCTGGGTTCCATCCTACAGAGCCCCCCACCCTAGTTAAGGGCAGTGAGAATCCACGGGGAATAAAAAAACAGAGAGCAAGCCAGAGCCTCGGCTGTGTCTTCTACTGCAAAGCAACCTGCTCGTTTACTTTGCCCAAGTTAGTTTTCTGTCATTAATATTTATTTCCTGAATTATGGTCAAGACCATGCAAGGTATTGATATACAAATTTTACAGGATGGGAGCTTCAGATGGGTGTGGTTTGGGATGGAGTGGGAAGTGATATGGAAGAACTGCTTAAAAAATTTGCCCAAAGGGGAAAAAAATTTGCCCAAAGGATGATTTTTTTAATACTTTGTGTTATTTTTTTTTTACTTTATTTGAGTTTTTTTAAATTTATTTTATTGTTTTTGAATGTATTTAATATACTGTCTGTCATGTAGGGTTGTGCACCCGTGTTGTGCAATGCCATGGAGGTCAGAAGAGGGTGTCAGATTCCCCTGGAACTGGAGTTCTCCTGGAATTGTAGTTACAGATGGTTCTCTGACTCCAGGTGGGTGCTGGGGATTTGAACCGGGTCCTCAGCAAGAGAGGTTGGTGCTCTTAACCGCGTCCATCTCTCCAGCCCCCAAAAGGAGTATTTTTTAGCTGGTACCAAAATACTGATGATGGTTCATAAGGATGGCCATTCTAGAAACACACTATTACAGGAACTGTGTTCTAACACTCCTTAGAATTCACATTTCTGGGAACCTATTCCCTCCTTTCTATGGGGGTGGGGAGGGCACAAGGTATGTGGTATAAAATATTTTTGTTTTTTTTTGGTCTTTCAAGACAGGATCTCCTCCCTGTAGTCCGCAGCTGTCCTGGAACTCCCTGTAGACCAGGCTGGCTTTGAACCACAAAGAGTCCACATGGCTTGTGTTTCTGCAGCCTCTGAGTTGATAGGATAAAGGCATGGCGCGCACCACGCCCAGCAGAAGTAATTTTTTTGGGGGGGTCTTTTCCAGACAGGTCTCCCTGTAAGCCCCAGCTTTCCTGCTAACTCGATGTAAGACCAGGCTGGCTTGAACTCACAAAGATCCGCGCTGCTTCTGGCCACCCAGTGCTAGGATTAAGAGGCGTGCACCACCCGCCCGGCTGCAGAAGTTTTTTTTAAGACTCATGTTTTAATTTGTGTTTGGTGGTTGTGTGTGGGTGTGGGTGTGTGTGTGTGTGGTGTGGTGTGTGTGTAGATTAATGCCACACACCTCTGGAGGTCCAGAAGAGGGCACTGGATCCCCTGGACTGGAGCTAAAGATGGCTGGGAGGAATTAAATCCTGGTCCTGAATAAGAGCGCAGTGCTCTTAGCTTGCTGAGCCGTTTTCCTAGCTCCAGATATGAAGAAGTAGAACTGCTTTTGTCTTGGTGGTGTTGGGGTTTTTGTTTGTCTTTCTTCCTTCCTCCCCTTTCAAATGTAGAGTTCTATTTGTTGTTAATGTAAAAGATTGAATTTTTTTTTTTTTTTAACGAAAATAGATTGGGGCCTGGAGAGATCGCCTAGCGTTAAGAGCACCGCCGTGCTCTTGTAGAGGACTCGGGTTCGAGCCCCAGCCCGCACATGGCGGCTGAGAACCGTTGAAAACTCAATTCCAAGGAGAACTCCAGTTCCAGGGGACACCGACGCCTTCCTCTTGACCCCCGCCGGCATGTACACAACATTGGGTGCACAAAACCTACATGCAGACAGTACAATAAAAAAAAAATTTAAAAAAAAATTTTTGTCTACAAAAAACTAAAAAAAAAACAAGAAAAATGAATTGGTTCTGTGGTTCTGTATTGGCTCTTATCATTTTCTTTGGCGGTGGGGGCAGTGTGGGCTGGGAGGCATTCAGTACTTCTTGGTCTGTTTTCTCTACGAAGGCAATGGCGTCATCCAAAGCTCCCTTGGGTTGCCGTGGATGCTTGGGAGGTATCATAGCTGTTCTAGACTGCCTTTTCCATTGGTCACAAATCCCTCCTACCACGACACCAACTTGTGGGATGAGAGGGTTTTTTAAGCTCGAATACTCCCTGGGTCACATTCATCACCTCGGGAGCCCAAGGTAGACTCAGGGCAAGTACCTGGAGGCAGGAGCTGAAGCACAGGCCTGGAGCAATGCTGCTTATCGGCTTGCTCCTTGTTATACTCTTTTTAAATTGTTTCATACATAATGTTTCAACCGATTCTTAATCTGCCTTTATACCCACATTTTCCGTTGTCACTCTCCTGCAGCCCCCTCCCCGGGGCGTGCACACATTCTGTCATTCGTGCTAGAATCCACTGAGCCAAACTCCTCTCTCCGCCCATCCTCAGTGCCAGCTCATCACCTGAGCTCTGTTCAGCCCATCTGGAGTTCCCTTTCTCCTACAGAAGTGGCCGCGTTCCTCACCCAACTGCTGAATCAGCTGCAGATATTGTCTTCGCCAAGACTGGGCTCTGCGACCCATTTCTGCAGTTCGGTGCTGGGGTTTTGTCCTAGCTAGACTTGCATAGGTCTTGTCATGCAGATACCACTGTTGTAGTTCAGATTTGAGGAGTCCCAGGACTTTCTAGGATTCTTTCCATTTGGTCCTGCACCACCTCCCTGGCTTGAGGCAATGCGAGACCATGTTCTTTGTGTGTCCAGTTGTAGGACTCGGCACTATTCTTCAGTCTGGTGCAAGAAGGAGCTCTTTTTTGAGTGGTGTCTGGGATAGAGTTCTGATTTTTTTTTAATGTTTCATGAATTTTAATTTTTTGCTAACTAGGGTTGAACCCAGGGCCTTGCACATGTTTAGGGAAGCTCCCTACCAACCAAGCTATACTACCCGGAAGGGCTTCATCATATTGGTCTGGCAGTGATCATCACTGGTGATAAGATATCAAGGGAGTCATGAGATGGCCCATGTATCTGAGCATTGTCTGGCTGAGTATTCCAGACATTAGGGCCCCTCCTTGTCTGACATTTGAATGCAAGTGATCCCTCACCAATCTTCTCTTTCCGTATGTTTCAGCCTTGGTGACTAGGGTCCTAACCTCCTTTGAGCAAAACTGCAAGAAAACTTTCAAACATTCCTTGTGGCCTCTGCAGTCCCTGAATGCAGACTGAGCATTCTCCAACAGCACCTCCTTGGGCAAGGATGTTGGAAAGGACACTTTGAAACTGTGCCTGCCGGGGTCACCCATCAACTACAAGCTCTGCTTCTATGGAGGTTTTGCCAAGTGCCAAAACCATCTCCTGTGTTCTGGCTAGGAACAGCCAATGGAAACCGCAGCCAGGACCCCTCCCACTTCCCTCCAGTGGCGTCCTGGCCTCCTGCCTCTTATTCTCTTGCTTGTCTGCCTGACTCAGAAGTGAGAGCTCACCGGACAGCAGCTTCAGCAGTATTGGGGGCTCTGAGACACCTCACCTCGCCTGCCCTGTGATTCTTGGAGTACCCTACAAAGATGTCCTGGAGACAGAGCCTCCTTCTGTTCTCTCTCTCAGCCATCATGCTCCTGTGTAGTGAGTATAGGAAGGCCAAAAATGGGCTGTGTCAGCTGCATAGAAAGACTGTGTATAAGTAAAACCTGCTTAGGTGGTCTCAGATAGAAAGAATTCCTGTGTATAAGTAAAACCTGCTTACGTGGTCTCAGGTAGAAAGAAAGTGGGTCTTTTATTAAAGATATTCTTGGTGTGTGGTGTTGTTTGTTGTGTTGCTCTTCAGATAAAAAAAAAAATAGGTAAACTCGTGTGGTGGCTCACGCCTTTAAGCCAGCACTGTGGGAGGCAGAAGCAGGTGGATTCTGTGAGATTAAGGCCAGTATGGTCTACAAAGCAAGTTTTGGGGCCACAATCTGGTGGTTAAAGGGATAACGTCCTCAAAAGAAAAAAGAAAGAAGAAGAAAAAAGAAAGAAAGAAAGAAAGAAAAAGAAAGAAAAAAAAGAAAGAAAGGAAGAAGAAGAAGGAAAGAAAACAAGGAACAAAACAGTTTCAATGGTTAGGCCCACAAGCTTGGCTCTGTGGTTGTAGTGAGGGGCAGAGGGACCGACACATGGCGCTGGCAAAGCTCAACTAAGTCCAGGAACCGCTGAGGTCTGAAGCTGCAGCCTTTCTGCTCTGGTCCTGGTCCCACAGGTGGCTGCGAGGAGGAGGCATGTGCACAGTGGGGCTCGTGGGCGGCAGAACACGAGGAGGCGAGGTCGCGATGAGAAGCAGACACCAAAAAGAGAAGAGTGCTTGATCATAGAGGCCATCCATCGGCTAGCATTAGGATGGCAGGAGGGTTTCTGCTCTCTCAGCTCCCAGGACCCCCATGCTGGTTGTGAAGGGCTCCTTTCTGGTTTCAGGTATGAAACAGATTTTCATGCAAGAATCAGATGCTGCAAATTTCCTCAAGAGGCGTGGCAAGCGGTCTCCCAAATCTCAAGATGAGGTCAAAGGTAAGGATGCGGGTGGGCTTCCTCCCACAGTGGAAGACCCAGGCCTTTGGACCTCAGGGTGACCATAGCCTTGAATTACAAAATGGCTCAGTGGGTAAAGCTGGACTTGAGTTCGAACCCAAGGCCAACATGGTGGAGGGTAGAGAAATGACTCCCACAAATTATGCTCAACCTCCACTAGCATACTGGGCACAAGTACCACACAAATAAATTAAAAAAAAAAATGTAGAGAGGAAGGAACAATATTCCCTGGCTGTGGGTTACAGGGTGGACTGAATGTACTATCAGGGAGAG
Source organism: Rhizomys pruinosus (assembly GCA_009823505.1). Lineage (NCBI taxonomy): Eukaryota > Metazoa > Chordata > Mammalia > Rodentia > Spalacidae > Rhizomys > Rhizomys pruinosus. The sequence goes on from VZQC01005846.1 coordinate 961,853, forward strand.
AACAACAAAGGCCAATTCCACATCAAGAGCACCCAGGATATATCCAGATTCAGAAAGAGGAAAAAGGCTGGGCACAGTGGGCAACATACCTTTTAATCCCAGGACCGATGAGGTAGAGGTAGGTGGATCTCTGTAGAGTTCAAGGCCAGCCTGGACTACAATAGTGGTTCCAGACATCGCTGGGGCTACGCTTACCTGCTCACCCCAAAAAACCCAAACAACAAACAAGAAAGAGAAAAAGAGGACTCTCTGATTGGATCTAAAGGAGCAAGAACACTTCAAGGCAGCTTTTGATGGTTATTGGCATGGTGTCACGTTGAACAAGGAGGTAGGTGAAGAGTGCCAGGGACCAGGGTGCCGAGAGCTGTGGGCTCTGTGACAGCTCTGCTCTAAGTAGCCCCTGCCGTTTTCTAACTGTGCTCCCAATTTCTTATCCATAAACCCATAAAAGGCTGTGTTTGGCTAGCCATGTTTTTCAAAGTTTTAATTCCTAGTACATTTAATTCCCAGCATCTTCTGCACTCCAGAGACACTGGGGTCCCATGGCTGTTGGACCATGGAGTCCTTGACCTGCTGACCCTGGGGGCTTTGGAGTTCCCTAACCCCTGAACTTGATTCTTCTAAGACTGAGCTCCTTGTATAGTGAATGAATGGGCTCTTTGTGGCTTTCCACACATTGAGCAAGGTGACTTCTTGTTAAGTACAAACAACTGGATTGTTTTCAAATGATGGGGAAGAACATGGATGGGAATGCTTTGATTCTTCCTTTTTCTTTAAAAAAAATGGATAAGTATAACTCGCCACACTAGGAGACTTGCCAGATCTCACACAAGCTGGGATTTAAAAGTGGGCCAAGATGAAGCAGCATTGAGAAGCTGTGGTGGGGGTCCTTGACTGTAACCAGAGTAGCAACTTCTGGCAGACTTGACAGAGGTAACAGGCAATGTCTTCTGTCCTAGAGACTGAATGAATGCACTCAGAATGAGGTGCATGATTAAGCCTGAGGTCTCCACCTTGGAGAGAGCTCAGTCCATCAGGCAGTGGGGAGACCCTGAGCATGCAGGTGGACATCCAGAACTGGACATCAGTGCATCAGCAGTCACCTAGATGTGTTATGTGGACAGGCAAAGAAGCAACTGCCTTGCAATTAACTTGAACTTGGCCAATGAACAACACCCAGTGTTTACTGGCTTGTTTTCCAGTGTGTTGTGTGTGTGTGTGTGTTGGGTGTTGTCTTTAAAACTTTTTTGAAGTGGGCTAGGGTTGTTGGCTAGCCTTCCTCCCCAGCTCTGGGATTACAATGCTCCTGGCATCATGCCCAGCTGTTTGTTTTTTGTAAACATGGGCGTCTAGAAGGAAGGCATGTTTACATACTATAAAATACCTTAAAAGGGCTGGAGAGCCGGACGGGTGGGCGCATGCCTTTAATCCTAGCACTTGGGAGGCGAGACAAGCCGGATCTTTGTGAGTCAAGGGGCCAGCCTGGTCTACAAGGTTGATTCCAGGACGCTGGGAGGCAACAAGAGACCCTGTCTTTTTTCGAAAAAAATAAAATACAAAAAATACAAAGAAAAATAAGTAAAATAAAAGGGCTGGAGAAGATGGCCTGCGGTTGAGAGCTCTGACTGCTCTTCGTGCAGAAGACCCGGGTTCAGATCACCCAGCACCCACATGGCGGCTGAGAACCGTCTTTGACTCCAGTTCCAGGAGGGGAATCCGATGCCCCTCTCTGACCTCCTCAGCATGTGCAAATGACACGGTACACAGACCTACATGCAGGCAGAAAACGTTCATACACATAAGAAATAAAATAAAAATAGAAAAAATACCTAAAAATGTTTTTTGCATGGGCTGGAAAGATGGACCAGCAGTTAAGAGCACTCCAACTATCTGCTCTTGCAGAGGACGGCTGGGTTTTGATCCCCACGCACCACATGGCGGCGAGAACCAGCGTAACTCCATTAAGGGGAATGCCAACCCCTCTTCTGACCTCCATGCATTTGCACAGACACAGGTAGGCACAACTTGACATGAAGACAGTACATTCATACACATAAAAAAATAATAAAGAAAAAAAATTTTTTTTTTTAAGTATAAAAATTTTTTTTGTTCTTTTTTGAGACAGGGTCCTCCTGTACCCCAGCTGGTCCGAAACCTCACTCTGTAGATCAGGCTGGTCTTAAACTAACAGGATATCCACCTGCCTTCTGTAAAATGTTTTGTTTTATTTTTTATGTTTTATTTTATTATATGTCTGTGTTTAAGTTGGTACCCATGTGTGTGCAAGGCATGGAGACCAGAATAGGGCATCAAAAATCCCCTGGAATTTGTCTGGACAAGAGCACACAGTGCTCTTAACCACTGAGACATCTCGTCTAGCCCCAAAATAACCTTTTGATTGGAGATAATGAAATTATTCTAAGTTGTTGCTACATTAAATGTCATTTTTAAATTTATTTTTTTATTGTAGGAGTGTATTTCTGCATGTAGGTTGGTGCACCCTGTTGTGTCATCTGTGGCGTCCCCCAGAAGAGGGTGGTTGGATTTGTCCCCTGGACTGGAGTTAAACGTTCCTTAAGCCACCAAGTGGGTGCTGGGAATCAAACCCGGTCCTCTGCAAGAGCAGTCAGTGCCTCAACAGCTGAGCCTACTCCACCGCAAGTTGGTCCATTTTTGATAGTTCTGGAAAGATGGTTGCTTTCACTGAATGCACAGAGGATGGAAGTTCTTTAGGAACTGGCAGTTACTAGCAGCACGCTTTTTTTTTTTTGGGTATCTGGAGCCACAGCAGAGCCTCTAGTGAGCTAGAAGGGGGAAGGAGGCCATGCAAAGTATGCTGGGCCAGTGCTCTGACCAGCCGCGTAAGCCTGAATCCCCGCCTGAGAAATCGATAGAGCATGGAGATGGACTGGCCCACATATCCTTTCTATTGGGCTGAAGTTTTCTGCACACTCTAATAAAGGCAGGATTTTGTTTTTTGTTTTTTTTCGAGACAGGGCCTCCTCTGTAGCCCCAGCTGTCCGGAACTCACTCTGGTAAGCCAGGGCTGGCCTGAACTCCAAAGACCGGCCTGCCTCTGCCTCCCAAATTGCTAGATTAAAGTAGCGTGCACCACCACACCTGGCTTATAAAGGTAGGATTTTGTGAAGAAGCATAGTACCTCAGGAATGTGTACTGAGACATATTCATAGATAATCTGTGTTTTCGATGAGTTAATAATATAACTAGAGCTAGCATGCAGTGGATTATTAATGTAAGCCCTGTGCTTCTAAGAGGATTTGAGATCCTTTTTCTGTCTTCTTCTCTTCTCCCGTTCCTCCCTTCTCTATTCTCTCTATTATTCTTTCTTCTTCTGGCTTCTTCCCTCCTCTTCTTTAAAATTAAAAAAATGTTATGGCGGAGAAAAAAATGGCTTCAGCAGTTAAGGAGCATTGACTGCTCTTGGCAGAGGAACCTGGGTTTGATTCCCAGACACACACATTGTGGCTAAAAAGGAGTCCTGTACTCCAGACAGGGGAACGAATGCACTTTTCTGGACCTCCATGGCAATCATGACATGGTGCACACACACACACATGCAGCAATACAGTCCAATCACATAAAATAAAATAATAAAATAAAATGATTAGTAGTGGTGTGGTGTAGGGCACACACTCCACAGCATGTTTTGTGGAGGTTCAGAAGAAGGCAACTTGGGAAGTGGATTCTCTGCTCCACCCCAAGTGAGTTTCTGGAGATGGAACTCAGGCTGCAACCCTGGCAGCTAAGCATCCTTGCCTGTCTGACCACTCATGACCCCTTCTTTTCTTCTCGTCTCTTCCTCTTCTTCGCCCCCAACACCTCTTTTCCTCAGTACTGGAGTTGAATCTAGGGACTTGTGTCATGTCAGGTAAGCATAAACCCAGCAGCCCTGGAATGTGGCGTGGAGATGGGGACCATGGCTGACCTAGACTTCTCTGCTGCTTTGTCTCCTCTTGCACATCGGTAATGGAGGGCAGTAAGCAAACTGTCATCCCCTCTGTGATGTAAGCCCCCTTGAGAATGTGAGGGGTTCTGAGGCACCAGTTCTTTCTGAAGTGGGTGTGACCTACATGCTGTCACTAAGCTGTCCTGGTGAAAATCACACATTAGAACTGTTACAGTAGGGAGGTTTTTCGTTTTTTTGTTTTTTCTTTTTTCTCGTTTTTTTTTTGTTTTGTTTTTTTTTTTTTTTTGTTTTACAGTAGAGATTTAAACAACCATCCTCCAGACCCCACCACAGCTCCAAGGTTGATTTTTATTCTAGCAGTTTCTCAGCTGGGGTGAAAATGTATTTGAACATTATTACTACCGGTATTTTGTGGTGTTGGGTATTGGCCCCAAGGACTTGTACATGCTCTACCATACAGCCATACCTCAAGTCTGCTGACATTTTGTTGAGGGGCCATTCCTGTTATGTGGAAGGATATCATCTTCCTTAAAATTTATTTATGTGATTGAATGACTGTTGAATTGATTGATTTGGGTGGTGCAATGTCTGCACAAACACATATCTGGAGAAGTCAACTTGCAGTCAGAAACAACTTCTACCAAGTTGTTCCAGGGAGTCAAACTTGGACCATCAGGCGTGTGGTACACGTGTTTGCCCAGCTGAGCCAGCTTGATGGACCCTCCCCCCACCCCCCGTGTCCCCCCTACCTTTTTAATCCTACTTCCTAGCTGGGAGCAGAATTGCTGAATGGACTTGAGGATACTCATTAATGTGAGATTCACTTTAACCCCAATTAAACCTCTCACCTGTAAAATGGATTAGTGGGGTGGAACGGCCTCCCATAGCCCTCAGGTTATGGACCATTTCTGCAAAGCTCCTGCCTTCATCTCTTTTCACACCAGACCCTGGTTCTCAGGTACAGTGCCATGTGTTGTATACATGTGCTCTCTATGTTCCTTTCTTTGTTTTGTTTTTTTCTTTATTTTTTATTTTTGGTATTTTGTTATGTTTTGAGACAGTGTCCTCCCTTTAGTCCCACGCTAAGGCCTGGAGCTTCACTCGCTGTAGACGGCAGGCTGGCCTGAACTCACAGAGATCCGCCTGCCATCTGGACATCCCAAGTGCTAGGATTAAAGGCTGGTGCCACCACGCCCGGCTATGTTCCGTTCTTGAGGGGAACTTTTGCATGTCTTATCTTTTCCCAGCGGAAAACAGGCCAGAAACTGTCAGGCGCGATGAATTGAGGAAAGAATATATGAGGGGTGGGGAGGAACAACGGAACGAATTCGAGAACTTTGTGGAGGAACAAAAGGATGGTAAGTGCTCTCCAGCAGCATCCTTGAGAAGCGGGGCTTTGTGGGAAAGCCTGTGGCTTGCCCCCATGGCTTCACCCAGACGTTGCTTGGAGGTAAGAGGAGAGCTATCCATGGAAAAGGAGATCAAATCACAAAAATGGCTAAGTACAACTTGAAAAGTCATGGAAGTGTGCAGAATACGTATGGGAATTGCTACTGGCTTGGGGACAGTAAGGACCAGGGATTTGTTAGGTGACTGGATGGATGTGAGACCCCTGCCATCCTGCCTAGGGATCAGTGTGTAGGCATGTGGATCTAAGCACCCAGACCTGGGGCCTGGCTCGTGGAGGGTTGGTGGGTGGCTATCAACCCACGATCAGTCATGCTCCTTGGATTCATATCAATATAAGGACTCTCAGTGCTACTTTATCTTGGAAAATCAAGATCACCACTTACCTTCATTACAATCACGCTTATTTCTTTTTCTTTCATTTTTTTTTTTTTTTAATGTTTATGTGTTACATTTTATTTGGCATGTTGTCATTGTATGTGATGTGGGGATGCACAGTTTGTACATGGAAGCTGCATGTGGAGGCCTGAAGGTTGTAATTAGGAATCATCCCAACCACTCTTCACCTTATACACAGAGGCAGGGTCTCCCAGTCACGCACGGCACTTGGTGATGTGGCTAGTCTCACTTTGGGGATCCTGGCCTCTGCCTTTGAAGGTTGGAACTACAGGTGGGCTGGCATAGCCACCCCACATTTTATGTGACCTGAACTCTGGCCCTTATGTTTGTATGGTGAGCACTTGAACCGGTAAGGGCCGTCTCCTAGGCCACAGTAAGCATCTTGACTGACAAGGAAACAAATGAAGAGAAATGACCTCACAAAAGCAGTGGTTTCTTTTTTTTTCTATTATTGGTTTTTTTTAATGAGTTTATTTATTAATATTTTTTATGTGTACAAGTGTACTGTCTGCATTAGGTTGGTGCACCTGTGTCGCACAATGCCATGGAGGTCAGAAGAGGGTGGCGGATTTCCCCTGGAACTCTGGAGTTAAGAATGGTTCTTAGCTGCCATGTGGGTGGTGGAACGAACCCAGTCCTCTGCAAGAGCCAGTCGGCGCTCTTAAAACGACTGAAGGCCATCATCTCCAGCCCAGCATGGTTTCTTTTTACCCAGCCTTGTACCCTATCCTCACATCTATAGTTCACCTTGGGTTCCAATCACCCACTAGCATCAGGGATCCTGGAAGGTTTGTTGCATGGTCTTCTTTGCCCTCATTTATCTGCTGGTAGTGCCCTTTGTATTAAGGGTTGGCTTCTTACCTATGGTCATTAGAGTAGAAAAGGTGCAGGGATGGGAGCAAGAGGCAGGCAGGATCTCTGTGAGTTCACAAGGCCAGCCTGGTCTACACAAGTAGTCCAGGCCAGCTGGACTAAGGGAGACCATGTTTTTTTTTTTTTTTGCTTTTCTTTAACTAAGGATATTTACTTCCTAGAACTTTCTGAAAGATATTTACTCTATATGTTGAATCACTGATTGGGTATTATAAAAATATTTACTGAACACCTTTTTGGGGGGGGTGTTTTTGAGACAGGGTCTCCCTTTAGTTCCAGGCCTGGAGCTCCCTATGTAGACTAGGCTGGCCTTGAACTCACAGAGATCCACCTCCCTCTGCTTCCTAAGTGCTGGGATTAAAGGCCTGAGCACCTTTTTGGCATTTTTTTTTTAGCTTTTTAAAATTTTTTTTATTTTTTTATGTGTATGAGTGTACTGTCTGCATGTAGGTTGGTGCACCCGTGTTGTGCAATGCCGCAGAGGTCAGAAGAGGGTGTCGGATTCCCCTGGAACTGGAGTTAAAGACGGTTCTTAGCTGCCATGTGGGTGCTGGGAATGGAACCCAGGTCCTCTGCAAGAGCAGTCATTGCTCTTAACTGCTGAGCCATCTCTCTAGCCCCAGGCATTGTTTTTGATGTTAGGACTTTATGTTTGCAAGTATTGTGGGCCTTGGGTTTTGTCTGTTTGTTTGGGTTGTTTGTTTTTGTTGTTCTTTGTAAATAAAGTTTTTGGATTTAAGAAAAGAAGAGGACATTTCCTAGACTTCATTACGTCGTTTAAATCAACAGTGAGCGCGGCACCTGTTCCTTTCATTTGGCCGCTGGCTGGCTTTTCTTGGTCACTTTTCAACGCTGCCTGTCTTCAGTTCCAGTTCCCCCAAAACGGAAGAAAAAGATCTCTTTCCATTTTTACATATGTGCTATTCAGTTCTTTAAAAGGATATGTTGGCGCACGCCTTTAATCCTAGCACTTGGGAGGCAGAGGCAGGCGGATCTCTGTGAGTTCAAGGCCAGCCTGGTCTACAGAGTGAGCTCCAGGCCAGCTGGGACTAAAGGGAGACCCTGTCTCAAAAATACCAAATAAAAAAAATAAAGAAAAAAAAAAAAAGAAAGGAACATAGAGAGCACATGTATACAACACATGGCACTGTACCTGAGAACCAGGGTCTGGTGTGAAAAGAGATGAAGGCAGGAGCTTTGCAGAAATGGTCCATAACCTGAGGGCTATGGGAGGCCGTTCCACCCCACTAATCCATTTTACAGGTGAGAGGTTTAATTGGGGTTAAAGTGAATCTCACATTAATGAGTATCCTCAAGTCCATTCAGCAATTCTGCTCCCAGCTAGGAAGTAGGATTAAAAAGGTAGGGGGACAGGGGGGTGGGGGGAGGTCCATCAAGATGGCTCAGCTGGCAAACACGTGTACCATCAAGCCTGATGGTCCAAGTTTGATCCCTGGAACACACGTGGTAGAAGTTGTCTTCTGACTGCAAGTTGACTTCTCCAGATATGTGTTTGTGACAGACATACACCCAAATCAATCAATCAATCAATCAATAAATAAATTTTAAGGAAGATGATATCCTTCCACATAACAGGAATGGCCCCTCAACAAAATGTCAGCAGACTTGAGGTATGGCTGTATGGTAGAGCATGTACAAGTCCTTGGGGCCAATACCCAACACCACAAAATACCGGTAGTAATAATGTTCAAATACATTTTCACCAAGCATGAGAACTGCTAGAATAAAAATCAACCTTGGAGCTGTGGTGGTCTGGAGGATGTTGTTTAAAGCTCTCTACTAAAAAAAAAAAAAACAAAAAAAAAAAAAAAAGAAAAAGAAAAAAAAGAAACCTCCCTACTGTCACAGTTCTAATGTGTGATTCACCAGGACAGCTTAGTGACAGCATGTAGGTCACACCCACTTCAGAAAGAACTGGTGCCTCAGAACCCCTCACATTCTCAAGGGGGCTTACATCACAGAGGGGATGACAGTTTGCTTACTGCCCTCCATTACCGATGTGCAAGAGGAGACAAAGCAGCAGAGAAGTCTAGGTCAGCCATGGTCCCCATCTCCACGCCACATTCCAGGGCTGCTGGGTTTATGCTTACCTGACATGCACAAGACCCTAGATTCAACATCCAGTACTGAGGAAAAGAGGGTTGGGGGAGGAAGAAGAGAAGAGACGAGAAAGAAAAGAAGGGGTCATGGAGATGGTCAGCAGGCAAGGATGCTTGCTGCCAGGGTTGACAGCCTGAGTTCCATCTCCAGAACTCATGTGGTGGAGAGAGAATCCACTTCCACAAGTCGTTTTCTGACCTCCACACACATGCTGTGGAGTGTGTGCCCTACACCACACACACTAAATCATTTTATTTTATTATTTTTATTTTATGTGTATGACTGTATTGCCTGCATGTGTGTTGTGTTGTGCAATGCCCATGGAGGTCAGAAAAGGGCATTCGATTCCCCTGGTACTGGAGTTACAGACAATTTTTAGCCACTATGTGTGTGCTGGGAATCAAACCCAGGTCCTCTGCAAGAGCAGTCAATGCCCTTAACTGCTGAGCCATTTCCCCAGCCCCATAAAATTTTTTTAATTTTTAAAGAAAGGAGGGAAGAAGAGAAGAAGAAATAGAGAGAAGAGAAGGGAGGAAAGGGAGGGAAGAAGACAGAAAAAGGATCTCAAATTCCTCTTAGAAGCAAGGAGCTTACATTAATAAACTGCATGCTACTTAGTTATATTATTAAACTCATCGAAAACCAGATTATCTATGAATATGTCTCAGTACACATTCCTGAGGTACTATGCTTCTTCACAAAATCCTACCTTTATAGCCGGGTGTGGTGGTGCACGCCTTTAATCCTAGCATTTGGGAGGCAGAGGCAGGCGGATCTTTGTGAGTTCAAGGCCAGCCTGGTCTACAGAGTGAGTTCCAGGACAGCTGGGGCTACAGGGAGACCCTGTCTCGAAAAAAAAAAAAAAAAAATCCTGCCTTTATTTAGAGTGGCAGAAAACTTCAGCCCAATAGAAAGGATATGTGGGCCAGTCCATCTCCATGCTCTATCGATTTCTCAGGCGGGGATTCAGGCTTACGCGGCTGGTCAGAGCACTGGCCCAGCATACTTTGCATGGCCTCCTTCCCCCTTCTAGCTCACTAGAGGCTCTGCTGTGGCTCCAGATACCAAAAAAAAAAAGCTGCTGCAGTAACTGCCAGTTCCTAAAGAACTTCCATCCTCTGTGCATTCAGTGAAAGCAACCATCTTTCCAGAACTATCAAAAATGGACACTTGGGCTGGAGAGATGGCCTAGTTGAGAGCTCTGACTGCTCTTGCAGAGGACCAGGGTTTGATTCCCAGCACCCACTTGGTGGCTAAGAACGTCTTTAACTCCAGTTCCAGGGAAATCCAACACCCTCTTCTGACCGCCACAGCATTGCACAACATGGGTGCACCAACCTACATGCAGACAGTACACTCCTACACATAAAAAAATAATTTAAAAAATGGACATTTAATGTAGCAACAACTTAGAATAATTTCATTATCTCCAATCAAAAAGGTATTTTAGGGGCTAGAGAGATGTCTCAGTGGTTAAGAGCACTGGATGCTCTTGTCCAGGACAAATTCCAGGGGATCTGATGCCCTCTTCTGGTCTCCATGCTCATTGCACAACATGGGTACACTTACATTCAGACAGTCATATACATAAAATAAAAATAAATAAAAAACATTTTACAGAGGCAGGTAGATTCCTGTTAGTTTAAGACCAGCCTGATCTACAGAGTGAGTTTCAGGACAGCTGGGGCTACAGGGAGACCCTGTCTCAAAAAGAACAAAAAAAATTTTTATACTTTAAAAAATTTTTTTTATTTATTATTTTTTATGTGTATGAATGTACTGTCTTCATGTAAGTTTGTGCACCTGTGTCGTGCAATGCCATGGAGGTCAGAAGAGGGTGTTGGATTCCCCTGTAACTGGAGTTAAAGATGGTTCTCAGCCGCCATGTGGGTGCTGGGGATCAAACCCCAGTCCTCTGCAAGAGCAGTTGGAGCTCTTAACTGCTAGGCCATCTCTCCAGCCCTGCAAAAAAAAATTTTTAAGGTATTTTTTTAATTTTTATTTATTTCTTATGTGTATGAACGTACTGTCTGCATGTAGGTCTGTGTACCCGTGTCATGCAATGCTGAGGAGGTCAGAAGAGGGCATCGGATTCCCCTGGAACTGGAGTCAAAGACGGTTCTCAGCCGCCATGTGGGTGCTGGGGATCGAACCCGGGTCTTCTGCAAGAGCAGTCAGAGCTCTCAACCGCTAGGCCATCTCTCCAGCCCTTTTATTTTATTATTTTTTTTATTTTTGTATTTTTTGGTCTTTTCGAGACAGGGTCTCCTTGTTGCCCCAGCTGTCCTGGAACTCACCTTGTAGACCAGGCTGGCCTTGAACTCACAAAGATCCGCTTGTCTCTGCCTCCCAAGTGCTAGGATTAAAGGCATGCGCCACCACGTCCGGCTCTCCAGCCCTTTTAAGGTATTTTATAGTATGTAACATGCATTCCTTCTAGAGCCCATGTTTAAAAAAAACAAAAGCTGGGCATGATGCCAGGAGCTTGTAATCCCAGAGCTGGGGAGGAAGGGCTAGCCAACAACCCTAGCCCACTTCAAAAGTTTCAAGACACACACACACACACACACACACACACACACACTGGAAAGCAAGCAGCTAACACTGGGTGTTGTTCATTGGCCAAGTTCAAGTTAATTGCAAGGCAGTTGCTTCTTTGCCTGTCCACATAACACATCTAGGTGACTGCTGATGCACTGATGTCCAGTTCTGGATGTCCACCTGCATGCTCAGGGTCTCCCCACTGCCTGATGGACTGAGCTCTCTCCAAGGTGGAGACCTCAGGCTTAATCATGCACCTCATTCTGAGTGCATTCATTCAGTCTCTAGGACAGAAGACATTGCCTGTTACCTCTGTCAAGTCTGCCAGAAGTTGCTACTCTGGTTACAGTCAAGGACCCCCACCACAGCTTCTCAATGCTGCTTCATCTTGGCCCACTTTTAAATCCCAGCTTGTGTGAGATCTGGCAAGTCTCCTAGTGTGGCGAGTTATACTTATCCATTTTTTTTAAAGAAAAAGAATAATCAAGCATTCCCATCCATGTTCTTCCCCATCATTTGAAAACAATCCAGTTGTTTGTACTTAACAAGAAGTCACCTTGCTCAATGTGTGGAAAGCCACAAAGAGCCCATTCATTCACTATACAAGGAGCTCAGTCTTAGAAGAATCAAGTTCAGGGGTTAGGGAACTCCAAAGCCCCCAGGGTCAGCAGGTCAAGGACTCCATGGTCCAACAGCCATGGGACCCCAGTGTCTCTGGAGTGCAGAAGATGCTGGGAATTAAATGTACTAGGAATTAAAACTTTGAAAAACATGGCTAGCCAAACACAGCCTTTTATGGGTTTATGGATAAGAAATTGGGAGCACAGTTAGAAAACGGCAGGGGCTACTTAGAGCAGAGCTGTCACAGAGCCCACAGCTCTCGGCACCCTGGTCCCTGGCACTCTTCACCTACCTCCTTGTTCAACTGTGAACCATGCCAATAACCTCAAAAGCATGCTGAAGTGTTCTGCTCCCTTTAGATCCAATCAGAGAGTCCTCTCTTTGTCTTTTCTTGTTTTGTTTTGTTTTGGGTTTTTTTGAGACAGGTAGCCCCAGATGTCCTGGAACTCACTATGTAGTCCAGGCTGGCCTTGAACTCACAGAGATCCACCTACCTCTACCTCCTCGGTCCTGGGATTAAAGGTATGTGCCACTGTGCCCAGCCTTTTTCCTCTTTCTGAATCTGGATATATCCTGGGTGCTCTTGATGTGGAATTGGCCTTTGTTGTTCTCTCCCTGATAGTACATTCAGTCCACCCTGTAACCCACAGCCAGGGAATATTGTTTCTACATCTTTATTTATGTCATGTGGGGGTGGGTACTTGTGCCCACAGCATGCATATGGAGGTCAGAGGACAATTTGTGGGAGTCATTTCTCTACCCTCCACCATGTTGGCCTCTGGGTTCGAACTCAAGTCAGCTTTACCCACTGAGCCATTTGTAATTCAAGGCTATGGTCACCCTGAGGTCCAAAGGCCTGGGTCTTCCACTGTGGGAGGAAGCCCACCCGCATCCTTACCTTTGACCTCATCTTGAGATTTGGGAGACCGCTTGCCACGCCTCTTGAGGAAATTTGCAGCATCTGATTCTTGCATGAAAATCTGTTTCATACCTGAAACCAGAAAGGAGCCCTTCACAACCAGCATGGGGGTCCTGGGAGCTGAGAGAGCAGGAACCCCCTGCCCTCAATCTAGGGGTGGCCCTTATACACACACCTTTCTGGGTCTCTTCTCCGGCTGCCTGTTTGCCGCCCACAGAAGCACTGGTCCCCTCCTGCAGCACTGTGGGACAGGACAGAGCAGAAAGGCTGCAGCTTCAGACCTCAGCGGTCTCCTGGACTTAGTGGCTTTGCCAGGCCATGTGTCGGTCCCTCTGCCCCTCACATACCAACCACAGAGCCAAGCTCTGTGGGCCTACCTCATGAACTTGTTTGTTTCCTTTGTCTTTCTTTCCTTCTTTCCTTCTTCCTTTCTTTCTTTTTCTTTCTTTCTTTCTTTCTTTCTTTCTTTCTTTCTTTCTTTCTTTCTTTCTTTTTCTTTTGAGACAGTTTCTCCCTTTAACCCCAGCTGGCCCCAAACTTGCTATGTAGACTGACTGGCCTTAATCTCACAGAGATCCACCTGCTTCTGCCTCCCAAGTGCCTGGGATTAAAGGCGTGAGCCACCACACGAGTTTCCTATTTTTTTTTTTATCCTGGCACACACACACACACACACACCAAGAATATCTCTTAATAAACATACCCCTTTCTTTCTACCTGAGACCACGTAAGCAGGTTTTACTTATACACAGGAATTCTTTCTATCTGAGACCACCTAAGCAGGTTTTACTTATACACAGTCTTTCTATGCAGCTGACACAGCCCATTTTTGGCCTTCCTATACTCACTACACAGGAGCATGATGGCTGAGAGAGAGAACAGAAGGAGGCTCTGTCTCCAGGACATCTTTGTAGGGTACTCCAAGAATCACAGGGCAGGCGAGGTGAGGTGTCTCAGAGCCCCCAATACTGCTGAAGCTGCTGTCCGGTGAGCTCTCACTTCTGAGTCAGGCAGACAAGCAAGAGAATAAGAGGCAGGAGGCCAGGACGCCACTGGAGGGAAGTGGGAGGGGTCCTGGCTGCGGTTTCCATTGGCTGTTCCTAGCCAGAACACAGGAGATGGTTTTGGCACTTGGCAAAACCTCCATAGAAGCAGAGCTTGTAGTTGATGGGTGACCCCGGCAGGCACAGTTTCAAAGTGTCCTTTCCAACATCCTTGCCCAAGGAGGTGCTGTTGGAGAATGCTCAGTCTGCATCAGGACTGCAGAGGCCAAAGGCATGTTTGAAAGTGTTCTTTGCAGTTGCTCAAAGGAGGTTAGGACCCTAGTCACCAAGGCTGAAACATACGGAAAGAGAAGATTGGTGAGGGATCACTTGCATTCAAATGTCAGACAAGGAGGGGCCCTAATGTCTGGAATACTCAGCCAGACAATGCTCAGATACATGGGCCATCTCATGACTCCCTTGATATCTTATCACCAGTGATGATCACTGCCAGACCAAATATGAAGCCCTTCGGCTAGGGATATAGCTTGGTGGTAGGGAGCTTCCCTAACATGTGCAAGGCCCTGGGTTCAACCCCTAGTATAGCAAAATTAACTATTCATGAACATTAAAAAAAATAGAACTCTATCCCAGACACCACTCAAAAAAGAAGCTTCTTTTGCACCAGATGAAGAATAGTGCCGAGTCCTACAACTGGACACACACAGACATGGTCTGCGCATTGCTCAAGCCAGGGAGGTGGTGCAAGACCAAATGGAAATGAATCCTACGAGATCCTGGGATCCTGCAAATATGAACCTACAACATTGGTATCAGCATGCACAAGACCCATGCAAGCTCACTAGGACAAAACCCCAGCACCGAACTGCAGAAATGGGTCGCAGAGCCCAGTCTTGGCTGAAGAAATATTGGCAGCTGATTGCAGTTGGGTGAGGAAAAGCTGGCCTTCTGTAGGAAAGGGACTCCAGATGGGCTGAACAGAGCTCAGGGGATGAGCTGGCACTGAGGATGGGCGGAGAGAGGAGTTTGGCTCAGTGGATTCTAGCACGAATGACAGAATGTGTGCACGCCCCGGGGAGGGGGCTGCAGGAGAGTGACAACGGAAAAGTGGGTATAAAGGCAGTTAAGAATGATTGAAACTTTATGTATGAAACACATAAAAAGAGTATAACAAGGAGCAAGCCGATAAGCAGCATTCCTCCATGGCCTGTGCTTCAGCTCCTGCCTCCAGGTTCCTGCCCTGAGTTCCTACCTTGGGCTCCCTGAGGGATGAACTGTGACCCAGGAGATGTGAGCTGAATAAACCCTCTCCTCCCCAAGTTGGTGTCGGTAGGAGGGATTTGTGACCAATGGAAAAGGCAGTCTAGAACAGCTATGATACCTCCCAAGCATCCACGGCAACCCAAGGGAGCTTTGGATGACGCCATTGCCTTCGTAGAGAAAACAGACCAAGAAGTACTGAATGCCTCCCAGCCCACACTGCCCCCACCGCCAAAGAAAATGATAAGAGCCAATACAGAACCACAGAACCAATCTATTTTCTTGTTTTTTTTTTAGTTTTTTTAGAAAAAAATTTTTTTATATGTGTATGAATGTACTGTCTGCATGTAGGTTTGTGCACCCATGTTGTGTAATGCCGCGGGGGTCAGAAGAGGGCGTCGGGTTCCCCTGGAACTGGAGTTCTCCTGGAATTGGAGTTTCAGACGGTTCTCAGCCGCCATGTGGGTGCTAGGGATCGAACCCGAGTCCTCTACAAGAGCAGTCGGTGCTCTTAACCGCTAGGCTATCTCTCCAGCCCCCAATCTATTTTCTTAAAAAAAAAAAAAAATCAACTTTTCTACATTAAAAAAATAGAACTCTACATTTGCAAAGGGGGAGGAAGGAAAAAAGAAAAACAAAAACCCATCACCACCAAGACAAAAGCAGTTCTACTTCTTCATATCTGGAGCTAGGAAAACGGCTCAGCAGCTAAGAGCACTCGCAGCTCTTATTCAGGACCAGGATTTAATTCCTCCCAGCCATCTTTAGCTCCAGCTCCAGGGGATCCAGTGCCCTCTTCTGGCCTCCAGAGGTGTGTGCATACTATACACACACACACACACACACACACACACACACACACACACACACAAAACACAAATTAAAAATGAGTCTTAAAAAAATACTTCTGCAGCCGGGCGTGGTGGTGCACGCCTTTAATCCTAGCACTTGGGTGGCAGAGACAGGCGGATCTTTGTGAGTTCAAGGCCAGCCTGGTCTACAAATCGAGTTCCAGGACAGCTGGGGCTACAGGGAGACCCTGTCTGGAAAAGACCCCCCCCAAAAAAAATACTTCTGCTGGGCGTGGTGGCGCATGCCTTTAATCCTAGCACTCAGGAGGCAGAAGCAGGTGGATCTTTGTGAGTTCAAAGCCAGCCTGGTCTACAGAGTGAGTTCCAGGACAGCTGGGACTACAGGGAGATCCTGTCTTGAAAAGACCAAAAAACAAAAATATTTTATAACCACATACCTTGTGCCCTCCCCACCCCCATAGAAAGGAGGGAATAGGTTCCCAGAAATGTGAATTCTAAGGAGTGTTAGAACACAGTTCCTGTAATAGTGTGTTTCTAGAATGGCCATCCTTATGAACCATCATCAGTATTTTGGTACCAGCTAAAAAATTATCCTTTTGGGGGCTGGAGAGATGGCCTAGCGGTTAAGAGCACCAACCTCTCTTGCAGAGGACCCAGGTTCAATCCCCAGCACCCACATGGAGGCTGAGAACCATCTGTAACTACAATTCCAGGAGAACTCCAGTTCCAGGGGAATCTGACACCCTCTTCTGACCTCCATGGCATTGCACAACACGGGTGCACAAACCTAGATGTAGACAGTATATTAATACATGTAAAAAAATAAATAAATAAAATTTAAAAAAAACTCAAAAGTAAGAAAAAAAATAACACAAGTATTAAAAAAAATAATCCTTTGGGCAATTTTTTTCCCCTTTGGGCAATTTTTAGCAGTTTTCCAATATCTACTACCACTCAATCCCAAACCACACCCATCTGAAGCTCCCATCCTGTAAAATTTGTATATCAATACCTTGCATGGTCTTGACCATAATTCAGGAAATAAATATTAATGACAGAAAACTAACTTGGGCAAAGTAAACGAGCAGGTTGCTTTGCAGTAGAAGACACAGCCGAGGCTCTGGCTTGCTCTCTGTATTCCCCGTGGATTCTCACTGCCCTTAACTAGGGTGGGGGGCTCTGTAGGATGGAACCCAGGGGGATCCATGTGCATAAGGACATATCAGCAAGAAATCATCTCCCCGATTAACTAGATTGTCCCTGGGAGAGGGAAGGGCCGCTGAGTATAGCCATTTGGGCAGGAATCCCAGGTGAGAAGATGGATGTGGGAAACACCTGTGACACCCCTGACATCTTAAGTCTACCTGTGCTTCAATTCTATCCACTTCAACCACAGGCATTTGCTATGCACCTGCTTTGCCCCAGGCTCCTGTGTTAGTCACTGGTCCCTCAACTTTGGGATAAACCTGTCCAACCTCTCAAAAGTCACTCCCCTTTGGGGGCTATATATATCCACTGTCCATGCCAAAAGGCTTAGAGAATAGTCTACGCTATTCTCTCAGAACCAGCCTGGGAGAAAGTGGTAGGTGATCTAGGATTCACTGAGTGGAATAATGCAGCTCTCCAGTGGGAATTAACGGTATTCCTGATGTTCTTAAACTGATACTCCAAGATTAGTACCAACTACACTAAGCTGCTCCAAGAAATAGTCCATAATTGGTTCTCATAATCTCTCAGTACCTTCAAAACTTTCTATCCCAGACCACTGGGACACAACTTGTCATACTCTTTTTCTTTTTGGTCTTTTTGAGGCAGGGTCTCCCTGTAGCCCCAGCTGGCCTGGAACTTGGTATGTAGACCAAGCTGGCCTTGAACTCACAGAGATCTGCCTGCCTCTGCCTCCCAAGTGTTGGGATTAAAGGCGTGCCCCACCATACGGGCAATTGTCATACTCCTTTTTGTTCAGCTGCCCTTCCCCAGGGCTGATCACCATGTCGGGTGTGCTGCAGAGGTGGCCTCTTCATGACATTTTACTACCAAGTATAATAAGCAAGGTCACCTCAGAGAAGGGATGCAACTGTAGTGGCTGGGAGCAGTTGAAAAGTATTCTGGATTTGACATCAGAAGAATTATATACTCTCAAAGGCATTAAAGTCACTGTACAATAGAGACAGTTACACACCTGTGTTCATTGTGTCATTATTCACAATAGCAAGTTATGTAGTCAGCCTGTATATGAATATGTAAATGAAAGTTCCCAGAAAAATCCTGCATCTTGGACTGAACTTCCTTAGAGGCTGACCAGCTGATTAGCATGTCAATGACTGTGGAGAGAGTGGAATGCTGCAGAGTCAGAGCCTAATTACAATTTAACCTGGGCCCTGGTTAGCCCTAAATAGCCATTCCTCTCCCACCTCTGTTTCCGACCTAACATCCCTAGACTAACAGACAAAAACCTTTTGGAATGTATAAACTTAGCCGACCACTAGATCCCACCAATCAAAAGGTGATCAGGAGCCGGGTGTGGTGGCACATGCCTTTAATCCTAGCATTTGGGAGGCAGAGGCAGGTGGATCTTTGTGAGTTCAAGGCCAGCCTGGTCTACAGAGCGAGTTCCAGGACAGCTGGGGCTACAGGGAGACCCTGTGTCGAAAAGACCAAAAAAAAAAACAGGTGATCAGATAGCATCTGAGACCTATAGTAGAAACCACCCTGATTTGCTATGACTTTCCTACTGAATATATCCACCAATGTATTTGAATAGTGTTTTGACATGAGTTTTCTTTGTTCTGTTACTCTAAAACCATAATGCAAAGCAACTGTTACCACAGGGGAACATGGAATTGGGAGTACCCCAAATCTATGGTCTCAGACCATAGTCACTTGTATTTGGGTCCAGAATAAACTACCTTTTTGCAAGGGGGTTCTTTTTGAGACAGGGTCTCCCTGTAGCCTCAGCTATTGCTGGGAACTTGCTAGGTAGACCAGGCAGGCCTTGAACTCACAGAGATCTGCCTGTGTCTGCCTCCCTGTCAGGTTGTTAGATCCAGAGGCATTGAAATGCAGAGACACCTAAGACCGGTGGTGCCCGGGATCCTGCCCTACCAGGCCAGTCTTTAGCTATGCTAAAACGGGCCATCAAATCTTCCGCCTTTCTGGAAGCCAGACTCCAGACTCCTGCAGAGTGCGCTACCCACCCCCACTCCCCCTGAATCCCATCCCACCTTCTCCCTTAAATTCCCAAGCCAGACGCCATTCTGGGCTTGGCTCCTCTCCCCTAAGCCTAGCCCCGGCTACTCTGAATTAAACTTTGCTCCGAAGAACTCAGACCTCGTGGCTTTTCATTCCGGGGGGGGGGAGCGCGCCATAACCTTACATTCTGGTGCCGGTGCTTACACCCCCCC
>VZQC01005846.1:982302-1062570 GCA_009823505.1 Rhizomys pruinosus
AGACCTTGGAGGAGTGCTGCTTACTGGCTTTTGCCTGGCTCATGCTGAGGCAGGAGCTGAAGCACAGACCTTGGAGGAGTGCTGCTTACTGGCTCTCCCCTGGCTCATGCTGAGACAGGAGCTGAAGCACAGACCTTGGAGGAGTGCTGCTTACTGGCTTTCCCCTGGCTCATGCTCAGCCTGCTTTCTTTACAATATACAACAGCCTGCTCAGGGGTGGCACCGCCCACAATAGGGTCACTCAACAATCAAGACAATACTCCACAGACTTGGCCACAGCCCAACGCAAAGGAAGCAGTTCCCCAGCTGAGGATCCCTATACCCGGGTGTGTCAAGGTGACACTAAAACTATCCAGCACACCATCCATCTGGGTAGTAGTCTGAAAATGGTAGTTGTCTTTATACTGGAGAGGATGAAAACCCAGTAACTGCTCGGTTTTTAGGACTGGAGACCTCAGCAGGAGGGATCTGCCGCCCACGGCTGGCTGAGTTCCTAGAGAGCCACTGGTTTTCCGTTTGAATTGGACCGAAAAAGAAGCTGGGTTCTGGTGTTGGTGAAGGATGGGGTGGCAGGAACAAACTGGCAAGGAGCTCGCCCCCAACTGAGCAGGTACCTTCCAAAGCCGTTCCCTCAGAGCTAGAAGGAAGGGCCACCACCTCGTTGGGGCTTCTACTAACCTCGGAAAGAAAGCCCATCACAAGCAAGGCCAGAGGTTAGCCTAAACTTCCATGCTCAGGAGCCGGGGATTTGTCTCCTAGGCGATTTTAGAACCTTCAAGTGGAGAATTGTATTGGCCGTCACACTGCATGACAATAATTTGGGGTGTGTTTAATGGCTTGCCCATTTTGGTTTGTGGAAATACCTCTGGAGAGGATTTGCATTTCATTTAGTCAGAGTCCTAGATGATTCATCGTTCTGATACTGGCTGATAAGGGGCTTCCTGGGCACCTCTGGAGGGGTTTCAGGTTCTTGTGTTCCAGAGAAAGGAATTGAGCAGAGACACATTTGCAGCAGAGGCAGGGATGGTTTTCTAGAAGATTCACTTCTGAGGAAGGAAGCGGGCCCACAGAGCAGGTGCTCAGCAGCTCGTAGGCTCCTGTGTAGACTTGGGTTTTTATGTCACCTAGGCTCAGAGGTTTTTGGCTCCTTTGCCTAGCTCCGGTTTCTGCGCATGCTCTGTTGTAGAAGCCCCCCCCCCCTCCTGCTTCAAGTGCTTATGTCCCATTTGCATCACAAATGTCCGCCTGGAGGCGTGACTGTTGCTGCAGTTTTCTGGGACCCTGTAGAGGGTCTCTGCACCTATACCAGCACTTTGAGCCAGTTACAGCCAGCCTAAGCTGGCCTTTCCCCAGCCTTTTTCTTTGCCAACTGGCTTTTCTAATGCATTAATTCGGCAACTTCCGTAGGCTTTTGGGGCCTCACTCCCTGACTATTCTGAAGCCTCCATTCTAAGAAAAATTTAAAGACATTTTCAATTTGGAGCTCTTGAGTAATGTAAGTTTGAGACCTGCATGTGGCAGTATTGGACAGATTTTGCATAGATTTGTTAATTTTTTTCATGATTGAAGATTAGGGTGGATATTAAGGAGATTTACATGGTGTGAAGAGAGGGTCTACGTACAGACCCAACAGGACAGAAATCACAAGCTTTTCTCTGTGGTTTTTGGCAACTTCTTTAAATTTTGAGATTCCTGACAAACTTCCTTTTTTAATTTGTTACTTTTTCTTCTTTAGTACCCAAGAACTTATTCTTTTTATTGTGTGTGGCATACTGGGGACTGAACCCAGGAGGAATCACATGCTAGGCAAACACTCTACCACTAAGGTACATTCTAAACTCCTAGATTTTTTTTCTTGATGATTTTCCATCATGGGTTAAAAAATAAAACTCTCCAAATCTCTGTTTTCAGCCTGGCTCTAGCTACCCCACTTTGGACCAGTTAGGTTCATGGTTTTTCCCTATTTCTAAAGCTGCTGACTGATTCTGGGTTTGTCTGGTGTGAAGGAAGGAAGGTTGTGTTGACAGTTGTCCTGTTTGCTTTACTGTTGCTGTGATAAAACACTCTGACCAAAAGCAGCTTGGGGAGGAAACGTTTTATTTGGTTTGCACTTCCAGGTCATTCTTCATCACTGAGGGACATCAGGGTAAGAACTTGAACAGGACCCGAAGCAGAAGCCACGGAGGAACTCTACTAACTGGGTGGCTTCCTCTTGGCTGGTTCAGGTGACAGTTCTTCTACAGTCCAGGCTCAGTGTGCTGGACCCTCCCACATCAAGAAAATACCAGACAGATATACAGGCCAATGTGATTGGGACGTTTTCACTTCAGGTTCCCTCTTCCCAGGTCTGCAAGTTGACAAACAAAAGCGGCCATCACACACACCATAAGTGATGCTGGTGTGTGTGAACGGTGTGCACTGGGATAAGCCGCACCTATTACTTGCTATGGAATGTCTTGGCATTAGTTTTGGTTGGCTCCATAACTCTGGACACAGACTGTTTACATGTGAAACTATAGTGGAGATAGACTTGGCTGCCAAAAGACCCTTCAATGTTACGGTAATTAAGAACTTTGGAGCAAGAAGACTGTAAGACAGGAGATAAAATGGAGATATACAGGAAAGTGTAGACTGGAGCCTTCCCCTCTGCCCCCTGTGGTCACCCAGGATAGGAGCCTTTCCTGTGAACATCACCAGGGACAGAAGTCTTTGTCTAACCAGGATGTCACGTTCCTGTAGCCTATGTGACTGCGTGTTTTCTGTAATCAAGAGATTACCACTTTGCTTGCATTTTTCACAGGGGTATAAAGGACTCCAGAGACTCAGTCAAGCTGCCGTCTCCTATATGGAATGATCTGTGAGTCAGCCCACTAACGGGTTAGCCCACTAGCTTGGAATAAACTCCCTCTCCTCACCTTATTTTGGCTTTGGTCTCATGATTTTTCCATAACAAAACTTGGTGGAAGGCTGTTTATCTTCAGAGCCTTCATTATTATTATTCACCCCAACCAGTGTCACCTGTGTGGAACAGCCACGGCTGAGGTGACTGGCAAGGCTGAGAAGTTCCACCTGTGGTCCAGGTGTCAGGCTTCCTGTGGATACTAGTGGCAAACCAGATACCTGTTTGGGCATCTGTGCTATAATGAGCTGGTTATCGAGTTCTCGGCCTTGTAGAACACCTGAGTCTTCAGCTGCCAGGCCCGTGGTGGGCTCCACACCCAAGTCCTGGCCTCCACACCCCATCCTGGGCTCCCTACCCCAGCCTGCCACTGCAGCAAAAGCCAGGGAGCTCCAGAGCCTCCCGATTCCAAGCCATGCTCTTCACGTCTTTGACAGGCCTCTCCAATTACAAAGCAAAGCCGAGATCATGATTCATGCCAAGTGGGTGCAGTCACAATGCTGTCTTCCTTTCCTTTAGAGAGTCAAGCTCTAAAGTCCACTGTGACTACTCCCCTGTTCATTAAATCCACTTTGCAAAATTTCCGAGGCACAGGGTGTTAGGTTACTTGCTGCGGAGATTACTTCCTTTCCTTTGGCTGGGGACCGTCTTCCTGAAGCTTATTTCTACTGTTCAGTACTGGAAACCAGGAAATTGTCATAATTATTAGCAGGGAGCTTGAGATGATGGTGGAAACGTGTTCTGGAATTTGGCTGCAAGAGGAAATTGTCAAGGGTGTGAGCTCCAGAAGCCCATTGGAATGCAGAGACACCTAAGACCAGAGGCCCAAAACCTGCTGTACAGGCATCGCCTTTGGTTATGCTAAAGCAGGCCACTCCTGATTACTCAGGAATCTTCCACCTCGCCCCTCACCCTTCGGAAGCCAGATTCCAGACTCCGACCCACCCCCACTCCCCCTGAATCCCATCCCCACCTTCTCCCTTAAATTCCCAAGCCAGACGCCATTCTGGGCTTGGCTCCTTCTCTCCCCTAAGCCTAGCCCTGGCTACTCTGAATTAAACTTTGCTCCGAAGAACTCAGACCTTGTGGCTTTTCATTCCGGGGGGAGCGCACCATAACCTTACACTCCCAAGTGCTGAGATTAGAGTGCTGGGATTAAAGGTGAGAGTTATGCTTTTACTTCAACAAATAAATAAAATGGGCTGAGAAGATAGCTCACTTGGTAAAGTGTCTGATGTTCAAGCATGATGACCTGGATTCAGATCCCCAGAACCCAAGTAACCTTTTTTTTTTTGTTTGTTTTGGTCTTTTTGAGACAGGGTCTCCCTGTAGCCCCAGCTGTCCAGGAACCTGCTCTGTAGACCAGGCTGGCCTTGAACTCACAAAGATCCACCTGCCTCTGCCTCCCAAGTACTAGGATTAAAGGCCTGCACCACCACGCCTGGCCCCAAGTAACCCTTGTAACCTTAGTTCTGAGATTGTGGAGACAAGCAAGTCCCTGAGGCTCACTGGCCAGCAAGCCTAGAGAACAGATAAACTTCAGGTTCAGTGAGAGACCCTGTCTCAAAAAATAAAAGTAGAAGGCAATCAAGGAAAGACACAGACACTCAGGTTACCCTCAGGGCATGTGCACACCCACATACATGGCCCCTACACTAACAAGTACACATACCTCATACACACAGTACCACACACATACACAAAAAAGAAAACCTTGAATACATACACAATGAAGTTCTATTCAGCCATAAAGAAGAATGCAATTAATCATTTGCAGGAAAATGGATGGAACTAGAGATCTCCATGTTATAAGAAAAACAAGCCAAGCCGGGCGTGGTGGCGCACGCCTTTAATCCTAGCACTTGGGATGCAAAGGCAGGCAGATCTTTGTGAGTTCAAGGCCAGCCTGGTCTACAGAGTGGGTTCCAAGACAGCCAGAGCTACAGGGAGACCCTGTAAAAAAAAAAAAAAAAAAAAAAAAAAAAAACAAGCCAGAGTAAGAACCAAAGGTAAATAAATATCACATGTTTTCTCTCATATGTGGAACCTAGGTGAGATAGATAGACAGATAATAGTTTTTTTACATGAAAGTAGAGGAGGACTATGGGAAGAGGTGAGAGGAAGGGTAAAACATGGGGGAATATGATCAAACCTCTTTGTACACATGCATGAAAAATTCACATGAAGCTCATTATTTTGCACAAATTATGTATAATAATAATTGTGGCATTACCATGCCAACATTACAGTTACCTGAATAAACAGCCTGAGTCTTTCATTATAAAGGTGGGCTGGAACTTAGGGGGCACCCATTCCTCCAGATTTCTGCTGGCACCATGCTGCTGAGCCAAGCAGGCCTCCCCCATAATTTTATTCTCCAGTTTCAATTAGTAACCACAAGCTGGAACCCACCCTTATCAGACTTATCTTGCCCTTTCCTCCCTAAATTGTCTGATACAGATCAACATCAACGCCAAGCATTCCTTTCAATCCTCATTGTTCTTATTGAAGATACGAATATGAAGGTGCAGCCCTCTGTACTTTGGTTTGTTAATTCTCAAGCATACCTACATTCATTCACTCTCTTGGGTAGAATGCAAGAAGTTTTAGAGATTAAGGTCAGGTGCATAGGTCCCAAGAGCACATGGATCTGTGAGCTTGTTTGCAGTAGCTTTTTGGTTGCAAGGTTAATTAAAAGGCATTAGTCCAGGGCTGGAGAGATGTCTCAGTGGTTAAGAGTGCTAGCTGTTGTTCTCACAGAAGACCAGATTCAAATCCCAGCACCCACATGGTAGCCAAGAGTCATCTGTAACTCCACCCATCCTCCCAGTTACCCCAACCAGAAACTCAGGAGCCACCCTAAATATACACTCCCAACCACATCCCGCCCTAGTGATTCTGGTTCTGAAATCTTCTCAAATGCTCCCTGCCCTTTCCATCCCTGCTGCTCCTCACCTGTCGTGGACTGTTACATCATCCTCCAAATCTCATCACTTTAACTCCTCCACCCTCCACATCACGGGGAGGAGGATCTTGAGTCACTTCCCAGTGGCTCATTATCCTGTCACATTAGCAGTCATACGTGGACACTCAGAGCCTTCTACATTTCATTCAAAAGACTTAAGATACATTGGCACTAATTCTCATGTTAATCTGTCTGCCAGAGGAGGAGATTAAGGTCTAGGGAGGTAAATCCATTAAACCGGGTAAATCCAGAGCTAGAATTGAGCCCAAGTAGCCTGGCCCCGGAGTCTGTGCTCATAATTGTCAGCCTCTCCTGTGTCTCTCTGAAGATGAAGATCAAACTTCTCCCAGTACCCAGGCAATGTATGCATCTAGCCTCTTTACACTCCTGTGCTCTGGAACACAGGAGGTACCTGGAAGCCCCATGAGGAGGCCTGGCTGTTCTGGGACTGTGACAAGCCTTTCATTCTAATCTGGCTTTATGTATGTGCTGTAATGCCATGTGCTTTAATTCCTATTTGGGGGGGGAATTTCCATCTCATTCATACCTAAAATGTTCCCTAGCTCAAACCAGTTGCTTCATAAATGCTTATTGAATCACTCAGTGAAAATATTCTTGCCTAATGAACATTAAAAAAAAAAAAAAAAAGAAAACATCCATAGTTCATTCTAACCTGTCTTCCCCTATCATGAGGCTTTGGGAACCTTGGACTTCAAAGTGCGCCTTCTTAATCTTTCTCTGAAGTCTCCATATCATGCCCTGCTCTTTGACTCCTGGACATGAGCATCCTGAAGCCATTTTCACATTAGTTAATACACATGTGTGCATTTTGTGACTCTTTAAAAAAAGTGTGTGCCTGTGTTTGTGTGAGTGTATGCACAAGTGTGTGCAGGTATCCAAAGAGGCCAGAAGAAAATTCAGATCCCTTGGGGCTGGAGTTACAGGGAATTAATTGTGAGTTGCCTGACATGGGTACTGGGATCCAAACTCCAGTCCTCATGATTAAGCACCAAGTGCTCTCTTTGTGTGTGTGTGTGTGTGTGTGTGTGTGTGTGTGTGTGTAGGTGTATAAGTGCACCCATGTCCTGCAGTGCCCCTGGAGTCAGAAGAAGGCGTTAGATTCCTCTGGAACTGAGTTATAAACAGTTTTTTTTTTTGTCTTTTCGAGACAGGGTCTCCCTGTAGCCTCAGCTGTCCTGGAATTCACTATGTAGACCAGGCTGGCCTTGAACTCGCAAAGATCCACCTGCCTCTGCCTCCCAAGTGCTAGGATTAAAGGCATGTG
The DNA here is from genome assembly GCA_009823505.1 of Rhizomys pruinosus. Taxonomy (NCBI): domain Eukaryota; kingdom Metazoa; phylum Chordata; class Mammalia; order Rodentia; family Spalacidae; genus Rhizomys; species Rhizomys pruinosus. Next base: position 989,452 of record VZQC01005846.1, read on the forward strand.
CCACCACGCCCGGCTTGGAGTTATAGACAGTTGTTAGCTGCCATGTGAGTGCTGGGAATCAAACCCGGGTCCTCTGCAAGAGCAGTCAGTGCTCTTAACCCTTGAACCATCTCTCCATCCCCCAAGCAAGTGCTCATAACTGCTGAGTAATCTCTCTACCTCCCCCTTGTATCACTTTTTTGTTGTTGAAATGTAATTCGTGCATCGTATTATTTACTCATTTAGAGTGCACAATTCAGTGGTTTTTAGTCTGTTCACAAGATGCTACAACCATCACCACAAGCAACTTTATACCACTTTTGGTACCTTAAAAAAAGTCCCCACATTCATTAGTGTCATTTTCCTGTTTTCCTCAACACCAAGGCCTTAGGCAACCTCTCATGTGTGCCTGGTTTGGTATTTCATATAACATGTGGCCTTTTGTATGTGACTTCTTCCAGCTGGCATAATGTTTCGAGGTTTATCCTTGGCGGGACATACATTGGAACTTCATTTCTTTTTATTACTGAAGAATACTGAATAATAAGGGCGTGCCACATTTTGTTTGTCTTTCATTGTGAATAATGTTACACAGTACACTTTGTGGGCATAGGGTTTTATTTCTGCTGGATTGATGTCTGAGTCTCCAGATAACTTTAAGGACTTTCATATCACATTTAAATCTTTCATTTATTTGCCGGGAGTGGTGGTGCATGCCTTTAATCCCATTTAGGAGGCAGAGGCAGGTGGATCTCTGTGAGTTTGAAGCCAGCCCGGTCTACAGGTCAAGTTCCAGGATAGCTGGGGCTTCAGGGAGACCCTGTCTCAAGAAGACCAATTTTTTTTTTCATTTATTCATCTGTCTTCTTTTTAAAAAACAAAACAAAACAAAACAAAACAATAACAGTTCTCAGCCGCCATGTGGGTGCTGGGGATCAAACCCGGGTCCTCTGCAAGAGCAGTCAGTGCTCCCAACCGCTAGGCCATCTCTCCAGCCCATATGTCTTATTTTTCTATCTCCATTGGTGCTTTGAGATCTCTCTGAGGGGAGTTTCCACCTGGCTCATCCCTAATTTCCCACCTGGCACAGACTAGCTGCCTTGTAAATGTTTATTGACTTACTCAATGAGAATACTCTTGCCTAAAAGCGTTGAAAGGAAACAGTCATGTGATCATCTCAGCGGGCCATTCATGAAGAGGAACTGATACGGGGCCTGAACTTTCCACATTCATATGTTCCTGAGGTTGAGGTCCTTCACAGCAAGAGTGAATTTGGGGGTGTCTCCTTATGAGGGACTGCCTAAAAGGGTTGTTAGCCTTAACATTTCTCTAGTTTGGCTAAACTTTTTTTTTTTTTTTTTTTCTGTATGTGTATGATGTACTGTCCTGCATGCAGGTTTGTGCACCCCCGATGGCGAATGCCGCAGTCAGAGAGGGTTCCGCACTCCCCTGCCTGGAGTTCTCCTGAATTGGAGTTTCAGACAGTCCTCACCACCATGTAGGTGCTGGGGATCGAACCCGGGTCCTTTGTAAGAAGTATGCGACTTCTTAACCTGCGGGCATCTCTCCAGCCCTTGGCTAAACTTTAAAACCTTTCTTCTGCCTCTAGGACTCTGACTTACTTTTCTTAGAATATTCACTTGGCAATTACAAAATGCTTCTGTCATCTTTGCCTCAGAGAGACTTAGTCGGAAGTCCCTCTAGAACAAAGGTCATGCCCTTTATAATAAAGTGGCACCATGGGCTGGAGAGATAGCCTAGCGGTAAGAGCACCGACGCTCTTGCGATGACCCGGGTTCTATCCCCAGCACCACATGGCGGCTAAGAACCGTCTGTAACTCCAAATCCAGGAGAAATCCAGTTCCAGGGGAATCCGACCCTCTTCTGACCTCCGCGGCATTGCACGACATGGGTGCACGACCTCGCATGCAGACAGTACATTATACACATAGAAAAATAAAAAAAAAAAAAAAAAAAGTGGCACCATATTTGCATACAACCTATGCACATTTTCTATATACTTTAATTTTGTATACTTGTTTGGGGGAGGTGTTTTGCTATGTAGTTCAAACAGACCTCACACATACTTGTAGTCAGGCTGACCTTGAACTCACAATTCTCATGTCACGCTTTCCAATGCTGTATATATCCTGCCCTTGTAATTTTTTTCTTTCTTTTTCTTTTTTTTTTTTTTTTTTTTTTTTTTTTTTTGTCTTTTTGAGACAGGGTCTCCCTGTAGCTCCAGCTGTCCTAGAACTCTCTCTGTAGACCAGGCTGCCCCTGAACTCACAAAGATCTGCCTGCCTCTGCCTCCTGAGTGCTAAAGGCATGTGCCACCATGCCCAGCTGCCTGTACTTTTTAATATTTTAGTTGGTTGAATTTTCAGACACAGAACTCTAGATTAAGAGGGATAATTGTACATGTGACTTCCAGCTTCATCCAGGAATGTTGTTCAGAAAGACATGAGATCGATCCATCTTTCTGCAGCATCAATGGGGAAGGTTCTAGTACCCTCATCTCCTGGCAATTGTGAAAGGGTAGGTACCTAACTTTGGGGTTATGAAAGCCAACATTCAAACAGGTGGCCTGTGATTCTCCCATCTAGCTCTTTAAACCCATTCAGCTAAACCCTTTGGTTTAGTGGAGTTGGTTCAGTCCCTCTTGCCTGTTACATAGTTTTTTAACACTAAAATTTTTACATGTATGAATGTACTGCTTGCATATGAGTAGGCGCACCCATGTCATGCAATCCCTGAAAGGTCAGATCCCCTGCAACTGGAATTATGGGCAGTTGTAAGCCACCATGTGGGTGTTAAGAATTGAACCTGGGTCTTCTGCAAGAACAGCCAGTTCTCTTAACAACTGAGCCATCTCTCCAGCCTCTTTTAAAAATAGTCTTGAACAAAGTCTTCCTTGCCTGTTAAGTTTGGTTATGCAGATTTTATTTTATTTTATTTTATTTTTGGTCTTTTCAAGACAGGGTCACCCTGTAGTCCCAGCTGTCCTGGAACTCACTCTGTAGACCAGCCTAGCCTTCAACTCACAAAGATCCGCCTGCCTCTGCCTCCCAAGTGCTAGGATTAATGGCTTGTGCCACCACACCAGGCTGGGTTATGTAGATTTTAGCTTTGACAATGGCATTGACCATCGAATCCTCCAGGAACATGGACCTAACTCATATATCAAGTGGGAAAGATCTTAGGGGAGAGTGTCTTCATGCAAAGGAAATGCCTAGATGCCCTGGCCCACTATAGTATTATCCTGGAACCACACAGAATCCCATTGTCTGTAACTCACGTCAACAATATATATTGTGTACTCTCATTTTACTTCATCCCTGATGCACTGATCATGAGACCCATTTGGAAGAGGTGAAGTAGGAGTGGTTACACAAGAGGAATTCATGACACTTAAAACCAGGAGAACTGCAGAACTGAGCCCTTTCTCAGAATAGATGATCAACTTCCCTGCCTCCCTCCTTAGGCCTCAGGTGCTAAGAGAAGGAGACACTTTAGATGTGAGTGTGAAAGCTCATTTATTAGGCAAGAGAATGACAGGTTGCAATTTAAAAAGGTCTACTCATTTGAAGTCCTTCTGGAGCTGTGTTGGCATGGGTGGATGTGGAAAATGAGAGCTCCGTCAGCCAGGAAACTATGTCTAAATCCTGCCTGCTTTCTTATTTTCCTGTGGAGGCCATCCACTTCTCTAAGCGTCGAGCCACAGAACTGTGCAGCATCTGTACAGTGCTTTCCCTCGTAGTAGCCATAGCCACAGAACTGTGCAGCATCTGTACAGTGCTTTCCCTCGTAGTAGCCATAGCCACAGAACTGGGCAGCATCTGTACAGTGCTTTCCCTCATAGTAGCCATAGCCACAGAACTTTGCAGCATCTGTACAGTGCTTTCCCTCGTAGTTTCATTTCTGCCCCTGTGATAAAAATATTTTGATAAAAAGCAACTCAGGAGAGAAAGGGTTTAACTTACCATTCCAAGCTACACCCCACGTTGTAGGAAACTCCCAGCAGCAGGAACCTGAAGCACCTAATCACATCACATCACAGTCTAGAGCAGAGAGGACAAGTGCCTGCGTGCCTAGTGCGCAGCTAGTTTTTCTGCTCATACAGTCTGGGAATGGGGCCACCTTCTTTCAGGTCGGGTCTCTACATATCAGCAAAGGTGATCAAGATGGTCCCCCACAGATACGTCTGAAGACCAGCCTGATCTACACAATCTTCCTACTTTTTTTTTTTTTTTTTCTTTTTGAGACAGGGTCTCCCTGTATCCCCAGCTGTGCTGGAACTCACTATGTAGACCAGTCTAGCCTTGAACTCACAGAGATCCACCTGCCTCTAACTCCAGAGTTCTGGGATTAAAGATATGTGCTACCACACCTGTCTATTTTTAACTTTTTATATGTATGAGTGTTAGGCCTGCATGTGTATACATCCACCCGTGTCACACAGTGCCCATGGAAGACAGAAGAGGGCACTGGATCGATCCTCTGGAACTGGAGTTACAGATGGTTGTTAGCTGCCATGTGGATGCTGGGAGGTGAATGGTCTTTTGCTACAGTGGCCACTGCTCTTAGCCACTGAGCCACCTCTCTAACCCTCCTAGCTGTGTTAATCCCACCATATTGACAGTCATGATTAGTCCAAATGGCCCACGATGGCCCAAATCCTCCTACAAGGATAGCACTTAGAAGTGAGTAGCCAGCCCAAAGAGCCACCGTTCACCCAGATGGCAGCCTAGAGCTTGCAGCCACATCAGGAGCTGAAGACTTGGCCCAGATCACTAACTTGGACACAGACACCATGTGTCAGGGCAAACCCCACTCTCTTCATACTACAGCCCCAAGGCCAACCTCACAAGACACAGCAAGGAAGCTCCTAATCCTGCCCTGTGGATTCCCAGCATCCAGTGGAGGCAGGCTGAACTTCTGTGCTCTTTCCTATCACCAGTAGACAGGCTCAAGTTCATTCCCAGAGTGGGACATTGTTTTTAACTCCAAACAGTATGGGGACATGATTGTCAGTCTCGATGCATTCCAAACCCAATGCCAAGGCCAGCGAGATGGCTCAACAGGCAAAGGCCAGGCCTGAGGACCCAAGTTTAATCCTCAGGACCTACTTGGTGGGAGGAGAGAGCTGACTCCAGAAAGCTGCCCTCTGACCTCCACCCCTGCACTGTGATATCTCCCTCCCGACCCCCCATGTGCCCCACGCACAGGCACACACACACAATAAATAGGTGTATAATAACATTTTTGAAAAAAACATCAGTGCCTGGATCCTAACTGCTAAGATCCTTTTTTTTTTTTTTTTTGGTCTTTTTGAGACAGAGTCTCCCTTTAGTCCCAGCTGTCCTGGAGCTTGCTATGTAGACCAGGCTGGCCTTGAACTCAGAGATTCGCCTGCCTCTGCCTCCTGAGTGCTGGGACTAAAGGCATGTGCCACCACACCCAGCTAAGATTCTTTTTTTTTTTAATTTTTTTTTAAATTTATTTTTCTCTATGTGTATGAATGTACTGTCTGCATGCAGGTCTGTGCACCTGTGGTCTCGGATTCCCCTGGAACTGGGACGGTTCTCAGCTACCATGTGGGTGCTAGGGATCGAACCTGGGTCCTCTGCAAGAGCAGTCGGCGCTCTCAACCGCTAGGCCATCTCTCCGGGCCCCAGCTAAGACTCTTAATTCATTTATTTGGGGGTTTTGTTGTTGCTGTTGTTTGTTTTTACATGAGGTGATCTTGGAATGAATCTTGCTCAGGTTTTGTTTTTTTTTTAATCAGTATTTGTTATAAACATTTAAGGTGATTGTAATAAACAAACAGCTAGTGTTGAAAACACGTACATGGGCTGATGGGATGGAGAGATGGCTCAGCAGTTAAGAGCACCGACTGCTCTTGCAGAGGACCTGGGTTCCATTCCCAGCACCCACATGGCAGCTAAGAATTGTCTTTAAATTGGGCGAGGTGGCACATGCCTTTAATCCCAGCACTCGGGAGGCAGAGACAGGCAGATCTCTGTGAGTTCAAGGCCAGCCTGGTCTACAGAGTGAGTTCCAGGCCAGCTAGGGCTATAGGGAGACCTTGTCTCAAAAACAAACAAACAGACAAATAATAAATAAATAAATAAATAAATAAATAAAAATAAAAAAAAAGAATACTTTAAAAATTAAAAAAGCCAGGCATGGTGGCTCACGCCTTTAATCCTAGCACTTGGGAGGCAGAGGCAGGTGGATCTTTGTGAGTTCAAGGCCAGCCTGGTCTACAGAGCAAGTTCCAGGACAGCTGGGGCTACAGGGAGACTCTGTCTCGAAAAGACCAAAAATAAAAAATAAAAACACACACACACACACACATACACACGGGTCAAAAAACATTTGCTTTAATGATGGCCTTCATTTTCTTCCTTTTTTATGTATATGAGTGTTTTGCCTGCATGTAGGTAAGTGTACAATCTGTGTGTGCAATGCCTGATGGCTGTTACCTGCCATATGGGTGCTGGGAACCAAACCTGGTCCTCTGCAAGAGCAAGCAGTACTCTTAACCACTGAGCCACCTCTCCAGCCCCCTTTGGTTTTTTTATTTTTATTTTTATTTTTATTTTTTAAAGTTCTGGATTCTTTTTTTAAAATTTATTATTTTCTTATGTGTATGAGTGTAGTGTCTGCATGTAGGCTGGTGCACCCATGTTGTGCAATGCCCCAGAGGTCAGAAGAGGATTCCCCTGGAACTGGAGTTAGAGACGGTTTTTATTTTTATTTATTTTATTATTATTATTTTTTAATCTTTTCGAGACAGGGTCTCCCTGTAGCCCCAGCTGTCCTGGAACTCACACTATAGACCTTTGAACTCACAAAGATCCGCCTGCCTCTGCCTCCCAAGTGCTAGGATTAAAGGGGTGTGCCACCATGCCCGGCTAGAGACAGTTTTTAGCTGCCATGTGGGTGCTGGGAATCAAACCCAGGTCCTCTTCAAGAGCAGTCGGTGCTCTTAACCACTGAGCCATCTCTCCACCCCCCCCTTTGGTTTTTTAAAAATAGATTTTGAGTTTTGTATAGTAACCATGTAATACTTTTATAATTAACTGAAAAAGCCCACAAAATATTATTTTTGGAAAAAATGAAGACGGCAAGATGGCTTTCAGGTAAAGCTTCCTAACACCAAGCTTGACAAATGAGACTCTGTTCCCAGGTCCCACGTGGTAGAAGGAGAGAACCGACTGCCACACGCTGTCCTCTGTCAGCCCCCCCCAGATATGTGTGCATGTGCATGTATGCAGACATGATATTTTTAATGAGGTGTCAATTAAAAATTAAAAAAAAATTTTTTTTGGTCTTTTTGAGACAGGGTCTCCCTGTAGCCTCAGCTGTCCTGGAACTCACTCTGTAGACCAGGCTGGCCTTGAACTCACAAAGATCTGCCAAAAGAACTCAAACAAAAACAAAATTGTACCAATTTCTAGACCCATCCCAGCTTTCTCTCTTTTTTAAAAAATTTTTATTTATTTTTTTATGTGTATGAGTGTACTGTCTGCATGTAGGTCTGTGCATCCATGTCATGCAATGCCGCGGAGGTCAGAAGAGGGCGTCGGATTCCCCTGGAACTGGAGTTCTCCTGGAATTGGAGTTACAGACGGTTCTCAGCCGCCATGTGGGTGCTGGGGATTGAACCCGGGTCCTCTGCAAGAGCAGTTGGCGCTCTTAATGACTAGGCCATCTCTCCAGCCCCTATCCCGGCTTTCTCTAGAAGCAGCTTCCTGCCTGCAGCAGAACTGCCAGCTCTCTTCTCTGAGCTCTTCTTAGTCCAGGACCATGTCAGTGGCTCTAGAGCTTCATGGAGGCTGGCAGGTGCTAGTTTTCTGTTCCATGTTGGTAGCCCTCTTCCCCTGAGCAGGGTGTGGCTATATTTGGGGAATCAGGGCCTCTGGGCAGCTGCAATAGTGACACCCTGAGCTGGTGGCTGGAGAGCCAGTTCCTCTGTGTGTCTGAGTGTGTGTGTGTGAGTATGTGTGTGTATGTGTGTGCGAGTATGTGTGTGTTCGTGTGTCTTCTCTCCCTCCCTCTGTCAGACATAGACTTGCTTTCAGGTCTCATGATGGAATTTGTGGGAAAAAACAGGAAAGGACCATTGGCAGGCTCAGCAGAGCTGCTGATAGATGAGGGCTTTGGGTAAGAAGAATCTACCACTTGGCAGGAACCCCGGCCTTCCAGGAATCCATGAATGTATGGCTTATGTTCTGAGCTCTCCAGAGGGCTGTGTCTAGGCTGGGACCAGCAAGATAGTTTCTGTAAGAAGCCTGGGCTTGGTAGAGCCATGCCAAGAAAACTTAGACACACAGGGCCCAGTCTTGTCCTTCTTGTGGATGGCTTTGAAGGCCAGCCTTGTACAGAGGCTCTGCTTGGCCAAGTCATAAATGATGGACTGGAAAATGGAAAGTCTTACCTCTGGTGACTTCTGATTCCTTTCTCCTGCTAGATGTCAAAATGCATCCTACTTGGGGAGAATGTGCTATGTAGATTTCCCATTGCACCCCAGCACTGGGGAACATATTAGGGTGCCACTTTCAAAATCTGAAGACACTACTCTCCTAGGCTACTCCCTGATGAAAGAGTTCCAGGGCCAAGTGAATGTGGAAAGCAGAATAGACTCTAGCTCTCTCTTCCTCACCAGATTCACAATGCATGGTGCCACTAAAGACACTGACAAGTCCTGCCCTTAGACAGTCTGTTTAATTTTGTTTAACATTTTCAACATTTCATTAATCTTGCTATCTTTATCATGGAGTCACTATGGGAAGATCTGAGGTGGTCATTTGATGGCAAGAAATTCAATATTTAGGATGATCTTCAATTCAATTATCTAAAAAATAATTACTTGACCATTATACAGCTACATCTCTGCCCTCAAATAATATACAATACAATTAGGGAGACGATACTCAAAGGAAACATTTTTTTCATTTAGAAGTTCACACACAGCATGCTGAGGGCACCAAAATTATTGGTAAAAAAGAATTGTCCAGAAATTGAGAAGCAGGAAAGCTTTGAGAAAGCTCAAGAGTAAGGCAAGACCAGTTTCCAAAGGTTAAACACCGTGTGTGTCAGGAGGAGACCTCGGGAAGCCTCCTAAGCAGAGGCCAAGCCAGGTGTGGTGGTGCACGCCTTTAATCCCAGCACTTGGGAGGCAGAAGCAGGCAGATCTCTGTGAGTTCAAGGCCAGCCTGGTTTACAGGGTGAATTCCATGCCAGCTGGGGCTACAAGGAGACCCTATCTCAAAAAGACAAAAAAAGGGGCTGGAGAGATGGCCTAGCGGTTAAGAGCGCCGACCGCTCTTGCAGAGGACCCGGGTTCGATCCCCAGCACCCACATGGCGGCTGAGAACCGTCTGTAACTCCAATTCCAGGAGAACTCCAGCTCCAGGGGAATCCGAGACCCTCTTCTGACCTCCGCGGCATTGCACGACACGGGTGCACAGACCTACATGCAGACAGTACATTCATACACATAAATAAATTAAATTAAATTAAAAATTAAAAAAAAAAGACAAAAGAAAAAAAACCCAACCAAGAAAAGGAAGCAAGGTGTCATGAATAAAGGAAGGAAAATAATCTCCTGCATTGTGCTAGATAGCCTCAGTAGTCAACTTGACATACCTGGATAGCGGGAACCTCACTGTAGGCGATGCCACCCCTGGGCAGGTGGTCCTGGAAGGTGGTCCTGTGTTGTATAAGAAAGCAGGCTGAGCACAGGCCATGGGAGCAAACCAGTAAACAGTGTCCTCCATAGTCTGTGCTCAGCTCCTGCCTCCAGGTTCCTGCCTTGACTTCCCTTGATGATGGATTGTGCTGTGAGCCAAATAAACCTTTTCCTCACCAAGTTGGTTTTGGTCAGTGCTTTATCACAGCAACAGAAAGTAATTAGGATGCTCTATATATCTAATTATTAGGATGCTCTATATATCTAATTTGGGGGAAAGTTGAAAGGATTCTGGAATCAAAATCTTTCTAAAAACTTTATTAAAGTCAAGCATGGTGGCCCGCACCTTTAATCCCAGCACTAAGGAGGTAGAGGCAGGTGGGTGTCTGAGTTCAAGGATAGTCTAGTTTACATAGCAAGTTCCAGGCCAACCAGAGCTGTGTGATGAGACTCTTTCTCAAAAACAAAACAAAAGAACCCCTAAAATTCTATGTATTAATTTATTTGTCTATTGACATATTCATTCATTTCATTTCATTTATTTACTTTGTGTGTGGTGTGTGTGTGTGTGTGTGTGTGTGTGTGTGTGTGTTCAATGGATGTGTATGAATGTAGGAGCATGAGAAGACAACTTGTGGTTCCAGAGACTGAAAATTCCTCAGGTTTACTCAGGCAGCAGTTCTGGAATTTACCAAGCAGACTAGGCTTGTTGGCCCGCATGACCTAGGAGGGATCCCGTGTCTACCTCTTCATCACTGAGATTACAAGTACCTGCCAGCACACCTGGCTTTTGTTGTTTGCTCGCTGGCTTGCTTGTCTGATTAATACGGGCTCTGGGGATTGAATTAAGGTCTTTGTTCTGGCAAACAAGTTCTTTTCTGATTGTACTATCTCTCCAGTGCCTTGAATGGTCTTTGAATGCTGTGAATTCCACTACTGTCTTGGACTCCTGAACATATTTAAGCTGTACTATTTACTTACAGAACAAACTCTTCATTAGCATTAAATATTTCTCACCCACACTGATCCTACGAAGCTCTTCCTTCAAAGCATTGCTGTTTTCAGTATATCAGCATTTTCTGCTTTATCACTGACCTTCAGGTTGTGAAAGTTGTGGCTTTTTGAAGTATTGGAGTTGCATGAAGCTTGCTCTAAATATGTGCCTGATTGCCTGATCATTAGCATGTTCTTTTAGCATGTTAAAAAGCCTTTTTGAAGCCGGGCGTGGTGGTGCAAGCCTTTAATCCTAGCACTTGAGAGGCAGAGGTAGGAGGATCTCTGTGAGTTCAAGGCCAGCCAGGTCTACAGAGCAAGTTCCAGGCCAGCTGGGGCTACAGAGAGACCCTGTCTCAAAAAGACAAAAAAAAAATAAAAAAAAAAAAAAAGCCTTTTTGCAGGCTGGGCATGGTGGCACGTGCCTTTAATCCCAGCACAGGCAGAAGCAGGCGGATCTCTGTGAGTTCAAGGCCAGCAGCCAGCCTAATCTACATAGCCAGCTCCAGGCCAGTTGGGACCTAAAGGGAGACCCTGTCTCAAAAAGACCAAAATAAATAATAAATAAATAAATAAATAAATAAATAAATAAAGCCTTTCTGCCTCAGATCCTTAGTAGGCTGTGCAATATGTGCTTCTCTGAACGTGGCCTTCCTTCCATTCAAGGAAAAAGTAAACTTTTCCTTCATGATGACAGTAGATTTAACTGATGCTGACAGCCTCACTGTATCACTGATTTCCTTTTTATCCTTCAAGATAGTGAAGACTGCTGGCTGTGAAGTCGTAGTTCACATGGGCTGGCCACTCCTCACTTGCCTCATCCTGCTTCACAATTACTTGAATTTCCTCTAAATGTCCTTATCTTCCTTTATCACCAGAAGTGGGAGACCGAAGGGGGACATTTTGCAGACATGACTGGATGAGAAGTATTATTCAAGTAGTCAAGCCATCATAAGTTGGGAACCTTTTGTAAAATATGAATGCCAGGGGGCTGGAGAGATGGCTCAGCGGTTAAGAGTACCAACTGCTCTTGCACACGACCCAGGTTCAATTCCCAGCACCCACATGGCAGCTAAGAACCGTCTTTGACTCCAGTTCCAGGGGAATCCGACGCCCTCTTCTGACCTCTGCGGTATTGCATGACACGGGTGCACCAACCTGCATGCAGACAGTACACTCATACACATAATATTTTAATATAATAATAATTAATTAAAAAATTAAAAAAAAAATGAATGCCAGGCAGCCTTAAGGGTAGCTTGAGGCCACCTGATCATGAATTAAAGTATACTATCTGACAGCATACATGCACTTTTTAAAAACAAAGATTCGAGTTTTGTTTTTTTTTTTTTTTTTGGTCTTTTCGAGACAGGGTCTCCTTGTAGCCCCAGCTGTCCTGGAACTCGCTCTGTAGACCCGGCTGGCTTGAACTCACAAGATCCGCCTGCCTCTGCCCTCAAGTGATAGGATTAAAGGCGTGCGCCACCATGCCCAGCCAAGATTTGAGTTTTTAAACTCAGCAAGGACCCAGGGTTATAAATGTAAGAGGAAGTATAATGATGTCCCATATAATGTTATATAATCAATCTGCTATAGTGTTATATAATTCTTTACAGAGAAAAAGGGGGGAAAGAGAAGGTAAAGGTAGAGTGGGGGATGGTGAGAGGTTGATGATCCTGGCTCTACTCTAAGGATCACTGGGGTGGTCGCATTCCAGGAAAGTGGGAGAGAAACAGGAGCTTGAATTCTTAGCTTCTCTGGCTCCCTCTTTTTTTTTTTTTTGAGACAGGGTCTCCCTGTAGCCCCAGCTGTCCTGGAACTCACTCTGTAGACCAGGCTGGCCTTGAACTCACAAAGATCCGCCTGTCTCTGACTCCCAAGTGCTAGGATTAAAGGTATGCGCCACCACACCTGGCTTTTTTTTGTCTTTTTGTGAAGCAGGGTCTGTCTCCCTACAGCCCCAGCTGTCCTGGAACTCACTCTGTAGACCAGGCTGGACTTGAACTCACAGAGATCCACCTGCCTCTGCCTCCCGAGTGCTGGGATTAAAGGCGTGTGCCACCACACTCAGCTCCAATTCTCTTCTTCTACCGTGTGTACCTGGGGATCCAGTTCAAGTTGTCAGGACTGGTGGTGCACATCTGACCTCCTGAGCCATGTCTCTGGGCTATGGTCTTTTTTTCTGAACAGAGAAAACATTAAGGAAAATGGCTTCCTGTCCTATTACACTCTGATTCCCATCATTTGGAAAAGCAGCCCAACTTCAGGCACTAAATCTAAAATCCAGTCTCTATTTGGACATGATAAATGCTAAAGCAGAAGATAAATCTGTCGTGAAAGAGCAAACTCTTCACTTCAGCAGTTCTCTTGATGGTGAGACATGTCTCGGAGAGCGAGTGGCAAGCTGACTGCCATGACCAGGCTGTCTCTCGTTCTGGTTGTACCAATCACGCTTCTGTAGCCACACGGTTCTGCAGGGAAGGTTGGTCACTTTGTAGGTGGGAAACTCTGCCTCTGTTTTGCCTTGATTTAATTTCTGTTTTTACTTAGGAAGGAAGTAGTTCTCCAAGACCTTGAGATGCCTGAGCATTGGGAGATGAGCTGGTGAAATTAACATAATTTGAAGTTTTTTAAAAGCCCTGAAATTCTTGCCTCTTGATCATTTTGTCAAGACAGGGGTGGGGAGGGAGTGATGAGAAGGTGGAGCAGGCAGGCGAGGCAGGGCTGGGCCCGATCCTTGAGGGTCTGGGTTTGCTGGCCAGGACAGAAGAAGCACTGAGTGAAGAGTGTGAGGATGAGCACCGGCTGAGCTGCAGAGGCAGAGATCAAAGTAGCTCGTGTGTAGTTGTCTACATGCATAGTGCAGGACCCAACTTGTTATATTGGATGCTCTGTTTAACCCCAAGGAACAAGCACAGCCATTTCAGAGATGAGATGATACCTGGGAACCTCTTCCTTCTCACTGGAATTCTGGACAAGCTAAGGAATTAAAGAGAATGAAGGGAGATTAACGAAAGCCGGAATGAAAGGAGCCAGTGATGTGCCAGTTGCTCTGTGGTTCGGTCAGACCATGCCATGAAACCTTCTCTAGCAAAATCTTTAACATTTGTGATGGTTTTCCCAAAGCCCTCAGTCCCTATTCCCCTCCCCCCCAGGTGGCTGCCATCTTCCTTTCCAGGTAGAGCCCCTTCCTCTCTCCTTTAGTTCATGCTTTTCCCAGGACTTTCCTTCACCTCTGCCAACCGGCTCTCCCTGTACTTAATATTATTTCTTAATTAAAAACAATTTATACCTTTTTGTCTTTTTGAGACAGGGTCTCCCTATAGGTCCAGATGGCATGGAGCTCACTATATAGACCAGGCTGACCTTGAACTCACAGAGATCCACCTGCCTCTGCCTCCCAAGTGCTGGGATTAAAGGTGTGCACTAAACTAAAATCTACTCTTTTTTTTTTTTTCTTTTTTGAGACAAGGTCTCCTTATAGCCCCAGCTGGCATGCAAATCACTCTGTAGACCCAGCTGGCCTTGAACTCATAGAGATCCACCTGCCTCTGCCTCCTGAATGCTAGGATTAAAGGCGTGCACCTGGTTTAAAGACGGTTCTTAGCCCCCATGTGGGTGCTGGGAATTGAACCCAGGTCCTCTGCAAGAGCAGTCGGTGCTCTTAACTGCTGTGCCATCTCTCCAGCTCCAACTATTCTTTTTTTAAAAATCAAATTTTTATTTGGGGGTTGCAAGAGCAGAGAGTGCCCTTGACTGCTGAGCCATCTCTTCAGCCCCTTCTCCCTGTGCTTTTTATGGCGTTTCCTCAACTCCTTCTCCAACAAACTCGGCTCCGTGAGAGCACAGACCAGGTCTTATTCAGTCCTGTTTCTCCCAGGGGTCTGCATGGAGTCACTCAGTAAATATTTGCTAAGGGGATTGATGCGGAGCCATTGATGGAAGCTGGGAGAAGGGGAGCTGTGGCCAGACAAAGAGGGAGCCAGATTGGAAGACTTGGTGTGTGGTGTGCGCTGAGGTGTGTGCGCACACACGGAGGAAACACTTGAAAGGGGTACTGTGAGCAGCTGATGTGTTAACTAGGTGAGAGAGTGATGCCTTATGCAAAGCAAGTCTCCCGTGAGAGCATGTATGAAAAGGAGCTTGTGTGTGGGGCTGGGGCTGTCTGTGCGGTGGCTGTAGCAAGTCTCTGAGGACTGAATCAGAGGCAACACCAGGAATGCAGAGATGTTTCCAGCCCCTCGTTTGGACAGCCTAAGACCATGTCGTCAAGCCGGCTTTGCCGCTTATGAAATCTTAGTTTCAAAATATTTAATTATTTTTTTTCCCACTCACCTTGCTAAGGCTTTCCACATCCCTTTCAAGGAACCAGAATTTAACAAGGTAAATTGTGCCAATAACAAGCAGATCATCACTGACTATGTGACCCAGGAATTCTTAGGGGGGAAAAAAAGAGAGAGGTTGTTTTTGTTTGGGGTTTGTTTTTGCAGTTTTTTATTTTAATTTTTTTAAAATTAATTTATTTTTGTATGTGTATGAGTGTACTGTCTGCATGTAGGTTTGTGCACCCATGTCGTGCAATGCCTTGGAGGTCAGAAGAGAGTGTTGGATTCCCCTGGAACTGGAGTTAAAGACGTTTCTCAGCCACCATGTGGGTGCTGGGGATCGAACCTGGGTCCTCTGCAAGAGCAGTCAGTGCTCTTAACCACTAGGCCATCTCTCCAGCCCTGTTTTTGCAGTTTTTAAAAGTGTTCTTATTGGCATGTTAATGATACAAATAATGGATTTCATTATGAAATTTTCATACATGGACATAATGTACTTCAATCATAGTCACCCCTGTTAACATCTTCTGTCCCCCCCAAAATTTGTTTTTTTTTTTTTTTTGTACTTACTCTTAGAGTATCCTGGGGGCCTAAAAGCCAGACCAGTAGCTACAGGAAAACCCGTGGGTGCTTGGGGGTTGGTTTGCTTGGTGGAAGATGTTCGGTCCCATCACTGGACTGAGAGACCCTCGTTCCCACCAGGTTCTAGAACAATCCTAGGCAAATTTGTTCTTGATGCTTAGTGGCAGTCCTCCCCCTACATTGGTAGTATGGATTCCTGTTTTTAGGGGGTAATTTGTTTATTTTGGTTTTTAGTCAGGGTCTCCAATGCATCTCAGGAGCTGGCCTCCAACTCACTAAGTAGCCAGGATGAACTTGAAGGCTGGAGGGATGGCTCAGTGGTTAAGAACACTGGCTGCTCTGGCAGAGGACCTGGGTTGGAATCCCAGCACCCACATGGCAGCTAACAACTGTCCATAACTCTGTTTCCAGGGGATCCAAGTCCCTCCTTTGGCCTCTGTGGGCATTGTGCCACACAGGTGCACTTACACCTTATGTTCAGGCATAGCTCATACACATAAAATTTTTTAGAACGATGAACTTGAATTTATGAGCTGTCTTTGTCTAACTTCTAAATGCTGGGATTACAGATGTGTCCAACCACACAGTTTTATGCAGCACCTGGGCCTGAACCTCTGCAAGAACAGCTGGGCATTATTAGCAACTGAGTCATCTCTCCAGGCCTTTCTTCCCCTTTTGTCTTTTTTTTTTTGTTGTTGTTGTTGTTGTTGTTTATGTACTAGGGCTCCATCCAGTGCTTCCCACATGCTTTACTACTGAGCTATAGCTCCAAGCTCTTTTAGTTTTTGTGGGGAGCAGGTGTGGCTACAGTCCGAAGAAGGCACCCGAGACTTTAGCAAAGTTTTATGACTAACACCTGAGTCTTATGATTAACACCTGATTCCCTCCTACCTCAAAGTAAAGCCACGCTCACCATTTGAGCTGTGCAGGTGCACCCTGTATACAAGATCAGGCCAGATGATACCAATAGACCAGCCACGCAACCTGGGCTGGGAAGGTGAATAAATAGAGGGACTTTCTAGATAGAGGGACACACACACTCTCTCTCCTTTCTAGTCTGAGAGAGAAGCTTGCTTGCCTGAGGTGTTCTGACAAGACCTGCCTGCCTGAATAATAAACAGCTTTGAGAAGAACGAGCGAGAGGTGCTTTGTTGCTGCGGCTTCATACAAGTGTTTCATACAAGTGTCCCCTACTAGTGTACAAGTGTACAAGGGTTTCATACAAGTTTTTTTTTTTTTAATTTTGAGACAGGGTCTAACCATATAGCTCAGGCTAGCCTTGAACTTACCTCTCTTCTGCTTTTGTTGCTAAGGTTGGCCTTGAACTCAACTTTCTTCTGTCTCAGTTGCTGAATAGCTTGCACTCCAGGCATGTGCCACCATGCTCGCACTCCGGGCATGTGCTACTGTGCTCATGCTCCAGGTGTGTGCTACCTACCATGCTCGCGCTCCAGGCGTGTGCCACCGTGCTCGCGCTCCAGGCGTGTGCCACCGTGCTCGCGCTCCAGGCGTGTACTACCGTGCTCGCGTTCCAGGTGTGTACTACCGTGCTCGCATTCCAGGTGTGTACTACCGTGCTCACATTCCAGATGTGTGCCACCGTGCTCGCATTCCAGGCGTGTGCCACCGTGCTCGCATTCCAGGCGTGTGCCACCGTGCTCGCATTCCAGGTGTGTGCCACCGTGCTCAGCCCATGTTTCTAGAACTGTGTGGTAAATTCACGCATCATAAAATTGGCCATTTTATGCATTTTTATGCAGAAAGCCCAGTGGCATTAGCTACATTCACATTGCTGTGCTGTCCTCACCACCACCCATTTCCAGGAAACTTCATCTTCCAAGTCTGAAATGCTGTATCTACAAAACCCCAGCTTCCATTCCCCCTTTCCACAGGCCCTGGCAACTACGTCGTGCCTTATGAAGTTACTCCAGGAACCTCATGTAAATGGACTCATACCATACATGCCCCTTTGTGACTGGCTTTTTTCACTTAACATCCTGCAGCTCATCCATGTGATCATGTCTTTGTGTGTGTGTGTGTGCACAAGCACGTGCACGCACACACACACAGAGGTGCAGTGAATGTGGAGGCCTCTATCACTCTCCACTTTATGTGGTTTTATTAATTTTATTAATTTTATTTTATGTGTGTGTTTTACCTGAACGAATTAAGTGCACCTTGTGTGTGCAATGCCCATGGAGGTCACAAGAGGGCATCAGATCCCCTGGACTTGAGTTACTGATGGTTGTTAGCTGCTCTGTGGGTGCTGAGAACTGAATGTGGGTCCTCTCCAAGAGCTGTCAGTGCACCATACTTAATGTTCATACCAACTTGGCCGAGGGTCTTAGGGATAACTTTGTTCCTGCCTTCAGAGGTCAACTATGTCCCAGGGGACTATGCATGGGGGGTATCTCTTGAAATGTCCTGCAAATGTGAGTCACCAGTCTTCCTGTGCAGGGAGGTCTTGGAGATCCACTAATGAGACTTCAGCCAGTGTCCAGTCTATAAAGAGGAAAATCTGCTCATGCTTCAAAAGGGAAGCTGATCTAGGCAAGACCTGACTTTGTCCTCGAGTGGATGGAACTGGTGATTGAAAAGCCAAAAGGAAGCCGGGTGTGGTGGCGCACACCTTTAATCCTAGCACTTGGGAGGCAGAGGCAGGCGGATCTTTGTGAGTTCAAGGCCATCCTGGTCTACAATGTGAGTTCCAGGACAGCTGGGGCTACAGGGAGACCCCCAAGTCGCGAAAGACGCGCAACAAATAAATACAGTAAAAAAAAAAAAAAAGAGCCAAAGGAGGGCGGGAGAGTATGGCCATGTGTTAAGAGGGACGACTGTTCTTGCAGAGGACACAGGTTCGATCCCCCAGCCACATGGCGGCTAAAAAACCATCTCCTGAACATCCAGTACAGGGAAACATGTCGACACCAGATCCTGGTAGCATGGCACCGAGTCCGTGGCATTGCACAACACAGGTGCACAAACCTGCATGCAGACAGTACATTCATACACATAGGAAAATAAAAAAAAAAACATTAAAAAAAGAAAAGCCAAAAGGAGCCAGGGGCTCCCTCCCAAAAAACCCTGAGTGACCCTTGAGGACCAGATCCTCAACTGACCTTGAGAAAACAAAAACCTTGGTTAATCTAGGCTAACTGTGTAGCCTTAAGCATCCAAAAGGAAAGTATAACAATAAATAAATAAATAAATAAATAAATAAATAAATAAATAAATAGTAAGTCCTGAGAAATTGTACTTGAGGTATAAAACTTGAGATCTTAGTAAAAAGACCAAAAGGAAAGAAAGCACAGTTGTTTTGCCTGTCTTACTGGAAAGTGCAGCTACCCTGTGGCTGCCACTGCTTTTGCCATCCTTCAAAGACGTGAGAAGACACAGCTTTTCAACCTTCCAATATGGAAGAGACACTCATGTCTCTCCAAGAATCCTCCAAACCTTCAGTGCCAGATGGGGACTGCTGAGACATCCAGCTTGTGGACTGAGCTACTACTGGGGTTTCAGCATCTTCAGAGTATAGACTGCCATTGTTGGACTACCCAGACTGTATCACAGAGACCAGTACAGGAAGATCAAGACAGGATGCAATGCTTACTGGACCTCATTTGGTGACCATGGGAAGGGAAAATCCCAGTGTGGAGCACAAAGACAGAGCTGATGGTGGTTTGTGCTTGCCAAGGAGGAGCCTTCAAACATGACGTCTTTCAGCCTAATTAAAAAAAAAAAAAACTCATAAGATGAAGATGCTAAAACCTATGATATATGTGGCATGCATATGTGCATATTTTGGAGTGATGTATGTTGGAAGGAATAACAACAACAACAACAGAAAAGACTGCATCAAAGAATTGACTGAAACGGTGAACTTCTGATCGAGAATTTTAAGAGAGACTGAGAAAAAGATGAAAAACATGTTTGGCAGAATGCATGAGCGCTGGTGGGGTGGGGGGGCAGGGAGGGGACATGGGTCTAGATTTGATTTGTAATGTGATTTTGTGTAAGATGCACAGAGCATCAATAAAACATTGACTTTGAAAAAAAAAGAGCTGTCAGTGCTCTTTTTTAAAAATATTGCTTTAATTTTATGTGTATGAGTGTGCGGCTGCGTGCAGGCAGGTGCTCCCGTGTCGTGCAGTGCCACAGAGCTCAAAAGAGGCCACTGGATCTTCTGGAACTAGAGTCAAGGATGGTTGTTAGCTGGCAAATGGGTGCTGGGAACCGAAATCCAGCCCTCCGCAAGAATAGCCAGTACATGCTGGTGCATGCCTTTAATCCTAGCACTTGGGAGGCAGAGGCAGGTGGATCTCTGTGAGTTCAAGGCCCGCCTGGCCTATAGAGTGAGCTCCAGGCCAGGTGGGACTAAAAGAGAGACCCTGTCTCAAAAATACAAAAAAAAAAAAAAAAAAAAAAAGCCAGTGTCTTTAGTGGCTGAAGCACTCTCCAGCCCAGTGCAGCCAGCGCTCTCAACCACTGAGCCAACTCTCCAGCCCCCAGAAAAGGAAATCTTGACACAGACATATAGGATAGATCATGTAGATACCAGCAGAAAGCCGAGATCTGTAGGCCAAAGAGACAGAATACACTAGTTCTTCCTGTTGCTGTGATCAAATACCTGACAAGAAGTGACTTAGGGAAGGGTTAGTTTCTGCTCACAGCTCTACAGTGCGGTCCATCAGGGCAGGCAAGTGCAGCAGCAGGAACATGAGGTAACTGGTGACTGTGTCTGTACTCAGGAAGCAGAGTGTGAATGGGAAATCTTTTCGAGGTTCCACCTCCTCAGGGTTCTGCAACCTTCCCAAACAGGGCTACTAGCTGGGATCCAAGTGCTCAAATGTGAGCCTAGAGGAGACGTCTCGCATCCAAACCACAGCAAAAGCCTCCTAAGGAACTGGCCCTGTCGATGCCTTGATCTCAGACTTCCACCTCAAAGACTGAGAAAATTAATGTCTGCTGCTGAAGCCTCATGCTGTGGCAATTTGTTAGGGCAGCCCCCGGAAACTGATCCATGTGTGAGTCACACACTTGGCTCCTAGACATTATAGCTCTTTACCACACCCAACAGTAAGAAATCCACTCTGAATCATGATGTAAAATATGTGTGCAGATTTAAGACAAAGCAGCCTTTATCTGCATACGGGGTCTCTGTTTCTATGTTTAAACTTTTGTTCACAAATTGAGGTTATGGTCTAATAAATTAATATGGTCAGTTCTAGAATGTGTTATTACCAGGTGGGTCCCAGAGGTTAACCTAAGGCCAGGTGACTAGGGTGTGTCACTGGGAAACCAAAATAGTGTCTGGAGGGGAAGACTCACTGGCCCAGAGGGACCTGGGCCCTTCCCTTTAGTGTGCTCAGAGCAGGGTTCCAGGAAGAACCACCACAAAGCTCAGAAGCAGGGTACATGTTCTATGGGTGTTAGCAGCCCTTTGCATCTTTTCAGTGTGATCTTGCTCTGGTCAGTCTCTGCTCTACCACGATGTGTGTTCTTGTTGCTGTGATAAACACCATACCCCAAGGACCTTGGGGGAGTAAAGGGTTTATTTGGCTCACAGGAGGTGACAGTCCATCGTCCAGGAAAGCCAAGGCAGGAACTGAAACAGAAACCACACAGGAGTGCTGCTTTCTGGCTTGCTTCCCCGGGCTTTCTCAGATACTTTTCTTCTTTTTTGGTCTTTTTGAGACAGTCTCCCTGTAGCCCCAGCTGGCCTGGAATTCCCTGTAGACCAGGCTGGCCTTGACCTCACAGAGATCCACTTGCCTCTGCCTCCAGAGCACTGGGACTAAAGGCATTCACTACCATGCTTGGCTTCACATATTTTTTTATACAGGTCAGGCACACCTGCCTATGGATGGCACTGCCCACGGTTGCTGGGCCCTCCAAAATCAACTAGTAATCAAGAAAGTGCTCCCCCACATGCCTATAGGACAGTCCAATGGGGACATTCCTCAGCTGAAGTTCCCTCTTCCCAGGTGACTCTAGTTTACATCAAGTTGACAAGAACTATCCAGCACAAGGGAGATGATGGCATCTTGGATCACAAAAATGGAAGAAATTGGCTACAGCTTTCGTTTCTGACTGCTGATGATGGACATTTAATTGGAATCCATGAACTTTTCACCATCTTCCAGCGCAACTCAGAGCAGTTTCTTTCAGGGTTACGAGGGACACATCAGAGATCTTAGGGGCACCTTTTTATTAGCATACAGTAATTGTACAAAATACTGGGTTCCGCTATGCCACTTTCAGACATGTGTATCATGTGCATTGATCACATTCTCATGCATCGCCCTAGCTTGCCTCCCTTCCCATGCTCCCTCTTTAGGGTGTGAGTTGCTTTTTTTTTTTTTAATGTGTATGAGTGTTATGCCTGAATGTAAGTGCACCTGTGTTATGCAATGACTACAGAAGACAGAAGAGGGTGTTGGATCCCTGGAACTAGAGTTACAGATAGTTGTTAGCCACCATGTGATGCTGGGATTTGAAGCAAGGACTTTTGCAAGAGCAGCCAGTGTTGTTAACCCTGAGGCATCTCTCCAGACCTAGGGTATGAGGGTTAAATGCTGTACCAGATTTAATATAGATTTTAAATTGACCATATAAAAAATGAGCCATATCGTATCGTATCATATCACAGTCGCATGAGCAGATTATGGGCTGCGCTGTAGCAAATGCAGATGAGCAGACTGTTCTCTGGGCCCACTCTTGGGGCCCATGCACCCTGAAGAAGAAGCAGGGGCCCCTGAAGCGTCACCAGTGCCCGGTGCTTCTTGCCAGGGTACAAAGCACTCATTTGCTTCACTGAATTTGTACATTCATTAAAGCTGGAAGGGCAAACCCTAGTCTCAGGGCAAACCTGGCAGGCCGGCTGTGTTTGCAGACACTGTTGCTGGGTCTCTGCCACGTTCCTTCAGTTGTGTTGTCTCTGGCCACCTACCTGCTTTGATGGCAGAGCTGAGTCCCTGCACAGAGGCAGACTGCACAGCAGAGCACAAAGTACTGACGATGTGACTCTTGTTGTTGTTGTTGCTGTTTGAGTTTTCACTGTGTTGATGACTTTTAAAAAATATTTTATTTTATTTTTATTTTATTTTATTTTAATTTAATTTAATTTTTATTTTATTTTAATTTTAAATATTTTTTAAAAGGAGTCAACACAGTGAAAACACAAACAGCAACAACAACAACAAGAGTCACATCATCAATACTTTGTGCTCTGCTGTGCAGTCTGCCTCTGTGCAGGGACTCAGCTCTGCCATCAAAGCAGGTAGGTGGCCAGAGACAACACAACTGAAGGAATTTTATGGGTATGAGTATATTGACTGCATGATGTAAGTGCACCCATGTCATGCACTGCCCACAAAAGTCAGAAGAGGGCATTGGATTTCCTGGAACTGTAGTTATGGACAGTTGTTAACCACCATGTGAGTGCTGGGAACCAAACCCAAGTCCTCTGCAAGAACAGCCAGTGCTTTTAACCTCTGAGCCATCTCTCCAGCCCTGACTACGTGAGTCTCGATAGAAGGCTGCCGATACCTGACCGAAGACAGAAAGACCCAACTGGGCTGGCAGTTCTGCTTGTATTTCTGAGTGTCCACTCTCCAAGTCACTGTCCTTTCATGCTGTTCTTGCATCAATTTAATATTCCATTCTGGTTTCCAACTATCTAATACATTCATGTGGTTCAAATCGAAATCCAGTAAGTGCTTTATCTCTCCACTGCATTAGCATTTTCCAAGAAAATGATGCCCCTCTAGAAGAACAGATACAAGTCCGAAATTTTCAGAGGGTTGAAAGAGAGTCTGCTCTCTCTGAGAGCAGATGGAAATTCTCAGATAGGCACTGTGCGACCAGGTACCTGTCATGCTCCTGGGGTTTCCCAGTGGTGGGGGTGCATAAGCATTCCTGGGGAGCTTAGTCACAAGTCACTAGGAAGACACCCAGAACCCAGGTCTTGGTTTCTGACAATATCATTGGCCAAGAAAATGCCATTGGCCTGGAAAATTGGCTGGAATGCAAGGAGTGCTAGTTAACAAATATGGAACAAAACAAACTTAGGTCTGGGGATGGATGGCTCTGTGAGAAGTTCAAGTTCCAGGCCAGCCTTAAAGAAAATATCACTAGGCATGGTGGTGCACACCTTTAATCCCAGTGCTTGGGAGGCAGAGGCAGGCAGATCTCTGTGAGTTCAAAGACAACCTAGTCTACATAGTGAGTTCCAGGACAGCTGGAACTACAGGGAGACTGTGTCTCAAAAAGACCAAAAAGAGGGGCTGGAGGGATGGCCTAGCGGTTAAGAGCGCCGACCGCTCTTGCAGAGGACCCGGGTTCGATCCCCAGCACCCACATGGCGGCTGAGAACCGTCTGTGACTCCGGTTCCAGGAGAACTCCAGTTCCAGGGGAATCCGAGACCGTCTTCTGACCTCCGCGGCATCGCACGACACGGGTGCGCAGACCTGCATGCAAACACTACATTTCATTACCATAAAAAAAAAAAAAAAAAAAAAAAAAAAAAAAAAAAAAAAAAAAGACCAAAAAGAAAAGAAAAGATTTCCAGGACAGTCTGAGGAAACTTAGCAAGACTCTATTAAAAAATTAATTAAATTAAAATAAAATTAAATTAAATTAAAGAGCTGGGGATATAGCTCAATAGCAAAGCATTTGCCTAGCAAACCCAAGACACTGATAAGCATCAAAACACTAAGTTCAGGACATGTGGTGCTTAGCAGGACAAGAAAGGAACTTGTTACCAAAGCCCTAATCACATTTTGAAAACTTAGGACCAAGTCTCCCTGCTGCCCTCAGCTGGTGGAGAAATAAGGGTCATATGAAATACCCAGTCCGTGCAAAATACAAATGAAAACAATAAAGACCTAAAAGTCCCCACACCTTGAAAGCGGGTAGGTTTCATCCATAAGACTAGAAGGTTTTCAGCTGCTCTGCCCAACAGAGAATTTCTGTCTATCATTTCTTTTTAAACAACAAATTTAAAAAAAGAAAAGAAATAAAAAAGAGGGCTGGAGAGATGTGGCGGCAGCGGTTAAGACGCACGGCTACTCTTGCAGGGACCCGGGTTCGATTCCCAGCACCCTATGGTGGCTAAGAACACTCTTTAACCCAGTTCCAGGGGAATCCGACGCCCTCTTCTGACCTCTACGGCATTGCACGACACGGGTGCACCAACCTGCATGTGCACAGTACACTTATACACATAAAAAAATATAAAAAAGTGTTCAACATAAAAAAAAAAAAGGAAAAAGAGGGGCTGGAGAGATGGCCTAGCAGTTTAAGAGCGCCAACTGCTTTGCAGAGGACCCGGGTTGGATCCCCAGCACCCACATGGCGGCTGAGAGAAACGTCTGAACTCCAATTCCAAAACTCCAGTCCAAAGAAATCCGCACCCTGCTTCTGACCTCCAAGGCATTGCACGACATGGGTGCACCAACCTACATGCAGACAGTACATTCAGAACATAAAAAATAAATAAAATTGGGATGGAGAGATGGCCTAGCGGTTGAGATGCCGACACTCTGCAGAGGACACGGTTGCGATCCCCAGGCACCCACAAGGTGGCGAGAACTGTCTGAAACTCTCAATTACAGGAGAACTCCGTTCCAGGGGAATCTGACAACCTCTTCTGACCTCCGAGGCATTGCACGACATGGGGCACAACTTGCATACAGACAGTACATTCATACACAATACAGAAATAAATAAAATTAATTAAAAAAAAAAATAAATAAAATTTAAAAAAAAAGAAAAAGAACAAAAGAACAAAACAGGAATAACCCTGGAAACAGCTGGTCTGTGTTTAAGGGAAAATGTTGGGTTAAAAAGTCTTGCAAGGAAGCCTATGTCAGAACATGAGGTCTAACCTTTATTTTTACTCCTCCTGTGTAACATTAAGCATGAACATTCAGTGCATGTTCTAGGTCTGAACAGAAACCTCTCTTGACATGAAAGTAGTAGGAAGTAGGCTCATGAGAAGAGCGGTGAACAATTTGATGCGTGCGGATTCCAAAGGAATCCTTTCTGCTTGAGTCAAACTGATTGAGCATGCTTAACTTATACTGTCACCTTTATCAGTCATAATACGGTTTCTTCGCTTTTTTTTTTTTTTTTTGTCTTTTCAAGACAAGGTCTCCCTGGAGCCTCAGGCTGTCCTGGAACTCACTCTGTAGACCAGGCTGGCCTTGAACTCACAAAGATCCGCCTGCCTCTGCCTCCCGAGTGCTAGGATTAAAGGTGTGCGCCACCACGCCCGGCTAATAATCACGGGGTTTTCTTAAAGCATTTCACTTTCACTGTTTTTGGCTTCCACTAAAGAAATAACAATACAAACTTAACTCCATGCAATTAATTCCCCAATACCTGTTTCTTGATTTTGTTAACAAGTGATAGAAAAGATATATCATCTCAATAAGAAAGCATTCTGCTTAGATTTCTTGCTTTATTGTGATGTCTTTTTAGAGAGTTATAATGAAGACATAATTCTTTTTGTTTTGTTTTGGAGAGTGGGAATTGAGACAGTATCTTGCTAGTTGCCCAGGCTATCCTCGAACTCGAGATGCTCTTGTCTTGAACTCTTGAGTACTGGGATTACGTATGTGCCACCATACCTAGCTCTTGAGGGGCTATTTCAAAGGTTGGTTCTTTTTCCTTTCACAAGTCGGCCTCGTAACATCCAAACATCCTGGGAACATCAAACAGAGTTTATGAGATTCTTCCATTAACCTACTCTCCATGGAACAAGGGATATTTCTAACCTCTACAAAGGGTTAAACAGGAAAAATATTAAAAGTTATATTGATTAGGAAATAAAACATGTCCTGTGACTGTAATTGCTCTACTTGCCAATATCTCAAATAGTGCTAACTATTCTAAGTCAGTGGGTCCCCAGCAACCAATCCTGACTGATTTACACGTGCTGATGATGGTGACAGAACTGGCTCAGTGCAATGCTCCACAGTGCAAACTCTTTCCTGCCCATCCTTCTTTTTTTATTTTTATTTATTTATTTTGTATGTGTATGAATGTACTGTCTGCATGCAGGTTTGTGCACCCGTGTCGTGCAATGCTGCAGAGGTCAGAAGAGGGTGTCAGATTCCCCTGGAACTGGAGTTAAAGACAGTTCTTAGCCACCATGTTCCAGGCCAGCTGGAGCTACAGGGAGACCATGTCTCAAAAAGATGAAATGAAAGGAAAAGGAAAAGGGAAAGGAAAGGAAGGAAAGGAAAGGAAAGGAAAGGAAAGGAAATGAAAGGAAAGGAAAGGAAAAAGAAGGAAAGGAAAGAAGGAAAGGAAAGGAAAAGGAAAGGAAAGGAAAGAGGAAAGGAAAGGAAAGAAGGAAAGGAAAGGAAAGGAGGAAAGGAAAGGAAAAGGAAAGGAAAGAAAAAACGAAAGGAAACTGACTCTCTATCTCCCAGAAGCTATCAATTGTCAGTAGCTCCTCAGCTGGGGCTGGGGACCTCTTGCCCACCCCTCCCTCCATGCTGGGTTTTGGTCTGGCTTGGGCATTAAGGCCAGACAGGAAATAAATAGAATCGCATCAAACCGTTCTGACTGTTCCATTGGAATTTAATGAGAAATATGAGACATGGAAATGCTTTTATATCTTAGAATTATACAGCAGAAATTGCACTGTTCTAAATAAATCCGGTAAACTATAACCTATAAAGTAACTAAACATGGGAGATCTCATCTAGCACGATATCGACAACCTCAAGCCAGGACTCCCCTCAGATTGCAAATCCTTTATATAAAATGACATAGTATTTGCATGGAACCTCTGAACAGCCTCCACAGACTCTAAACCATCTCTGGAATGCTCATAACACCTGGTGGAATGTACATGTCATGTAAACAGCTGTTGTATTGTTTAAGAGAAGAATAATAAAAATGTCTGAGCATGTTCAGCAATCCCTTCAAATAGTTTAATATTTTCCACTATTTCAGTTGGATGAATCTACTAATGTGGAACCTCAGACAAGGAGGACAAAGCCTGATTTACAACCTGATGTTGGTCATATAGAGCATTTTAACTCCTGCACAGAGAAAGAAAGAATTTCTAGGGCCTGAAATCAGAGCATTTTCATACATGGGACACATTTGTAATTTATTTCTTTAATTATGCAAAGTGATTCCTTTTTTGACATTTAAGTAGTTATATAGATTCCACATTCACACATGTGTAAGTTCTAAAAGAACAGTCAAGATGGTCCATTGGGAAAGTGCCAGGTGATTCAAGACCATGGTAGCATGCCATCACATGACATACAGTGCACTAGAAGGCCCAGAGTCAGCAGTAAACTCAGAGTTTTTAGGGCAGAATGCCTGCATTTGTGATGACCTCATACAAATCAAATAGAACCAGTTTCTTGTTCAGAGGCTAAGATGTATGCATTCTATAAAGCACATATTCATTGGCCTTGATGGATAATTTATCTATTGATCAGCAAAAACATTGAATATGCACAAGCTAAAAGCAATTTGCAAGTGTGCACATTAATGAGGAAACACGAGGTGCTGTTCCCTGCCTGTACTGACAAGTGTTAGTGATTTTTGACCTCTGACTCATTCATACAAATTGTACCTCTTAGAAAATTTGCCAAGGAAAACACTGATATTCCTCTGGGAGTCTGTTGCATCATTAGTCTATTTGGCATAAATAAAAGACTTTACTGGTTGAGACCTCAAACCTTTAGCTTGGCCTCTCGGCCTTACGCCCTTCATTTCCTCTCACCTGAACCAATTTTCTGCTTGTCGGTGTTGTGCAGGACAGCATTTCCACTACTAAGATCACCAAAGACCTAGGAGTCTGCTAGTTCTCAGGCCTGTCTGCAGAACAGGTGGAAACTGAAATCCCATTGTCATTATGTTTGTCCACGTGTATACGTGTGCTAGTGCATGTGTGTGCACGTTTGTCCACGTGTATACATGTGCTAGTGCATGTATGTGTGCACGTGTGTCCACGTGTATACATGTGCTAGTGCACATGTGTGTGCACAGGTGTCCACGTGTATACGTGTGCTAGTGCACATGTGTGTGCACGTGTGTCCATGTGTATATGTGTACTAGTGCATGTGTGTGCACACATGTCCACGTGTATACATGTGCTAGTGCACGTGTGCGCACGTGTCTGTGTGTATATGTGTACTAGTGCATGTGTGCGTGTGCATGTCCACGTGTATGCATGTGCTAGTGCACGTGTGCGCACGTGTGTCAGTGTATACGTGTGCTAGTGCACGTGTGTGCATGCACGTGTCCATGTGTATATGTGCTAGTGCATATGTGTGTGCACATGTGTATATGTGTAATAGTGCATGTGTGTGTGCACATGTGTATATGTGTACTAGTGCATATGTGTGCATGCGCATGTCCACGTGTATACATGTGCTAGTGCACGTGTGCACACATGTGTCCATGTATACGTGTGCTAGTGCAAGTGTGTGTGCATGTGTGTCCATGTGTATACGTGTGCTAGTGCACATGTGTGTGCACATGTGTCCGTGTGTATACATGTGCTACTGTGTGTGTGCACATGTATCCATGTGTATATGTGTGTTATTGCACGTGTGTGCACATGTTTCCATGTATATACATGTGCTAGTGCACGTGTATCCATGTGTATGTGTGCTAGTGCACGTGTGTCCATGTGTATACATGTGCTAGTGCACATGTGTGTGCACATGTGTCCATGTATACACGTGTGCTAGTGCACATGTGCATGTGAAATGTGTCTATGTATATACGTGTGCTAGTGCACGTGTGTGTGGATGTGCGTCCATGTGTATACGTGTGCTAGTGCATGTGTGCACATGCGTCCATGTGTATACATGTGCTAGTACACATGTGTGTGCACGTGTGTATATGTGTGCTAGTGCACATCTGTCCGTGTGTATATGTGTGCTAGTGCACATGTGTGGACACATGTGTCCATGTGTGCGCACATGTGTCCATGTGTATAAGTGCTAGTGCACGTGTGTGTATGTGTGTGCTAGTGCACATGTGTCCATGTGTATATGTGTGCTAGTGCACGTGTGTGTGCATGCGTGTCCATGTGTATACGCATGCTAGTGCACGTGTGTATGTGTCCATGTGTATACGTGTGCTAGTGCACGTGTGCGTGCGTGCATGTCCACGTGTATATGTGTGCTAGTACACGTGTGTGTGCACGTGTGTCCACATGAATGCATGTGCTAGTGCATGTGTGTGCATGTGTGTCCATGTGTATATGTGTGCTAGTGCACGTGTGTGTGCATATTGAGACCAGAGGACAGACAATTGCAGCTGTTATTCCCAAGGTGCTATCCACTTTTTTGTGTGTCTTTTTGAGACAGGTCTCCCTGTAGCACCAGCTGTCCTAGAACTTGCTTTGTACACCAGGCTGGCCTTGAACTCACAGAGATCCCCCTGCCTCTGCCTCCCAAGTGCTAGGATTAAAGGCGTGCGCCACCATGCCCAGCCACACTGTTTTTTGA
This sequence comes from Rhizomys pruinosus, assembly GCA_009823505.1. Classification (NCBI taxonomy): domain Eukaryota; kingdom Metazoa; phylum Chordata; class Mammalia; order Rodentia; family Spalacidae; genus Rhizomys; species Rhizomys pruinosus. Next base: position 1,019,524 of record VZQC01005846.1, read on the forward strand.
GACTGAATCTCTCATTGGCCTGGAGCTGGCCAAGCAGGCTAGTCTGGACCGGCTTTGAGCCCCAAAGGCCACTTGTCTCTATCTCCCCAGTGCTGGGATTACAAATGTGCACCATATGAATTTTTGTTTGTCTGTTTGGGGTTTATTTTTTATTTACTTATTTTTTAATTTTTGGTCTATTTGAGACAGGGTCTCCCTTTAGTCCCAGCTGGCCTGGAGTGCACTATGTGTAGACCAGGATGGCCTTGAACTCGTAGAGATCCACCTGCCTCTGCTTCTCAAGTGCCAGGATTAAAGGCCTTTACCACGATGCCCAGCTAAATGTTCTTTTCTCTCTCTCTTCTTTTTTTTTTTTTTTTTTTTTTCCTTTTTTCTTTTTGAGACAGGTCTCCCTGTAGCCCCAGCTTGTCCTGGAACTCACTCTGTAGACCAGGCTGGCCTTGAACTCACAAAGATCCACCTGCCTCTGCCTCCTGAGTGCATTAAAGGCGTGCGCCACCATGCTTGCATAGAATGAGCCATCTTTCTAGTCCTAACATTTTCATTCTTTTTTTTTTTTTTTTTTTTTTTTTTTTGTGTCTTTTTGAGACAGGTCTCCCTGTAGCCCAGCTGGCCTGAAACTCTGGTAGACCAGGCTGTCTTGAACTCACAAAGATCCCTGCTTTGCCTCCCAAGTGCTAGGATTAAAGGCATGCGCACCACGCCCCGGCTTGTTCTTAGTGGGGGCTCAGCATAGCTCTGAGAGGCAACTCTATTTTTTCTTTTTTTTCTTTTTTTTTTTTTTTTTTTGGTCTTTTCGAGTCAGGGTCTCCCTGTAGCCCCAGCTGTCCTGGAAAACTCGCTCTGTAGACCAGGCTGGCCTTGAACTCACAAAGATCTGCCTGCCTCTGCCTTCCTAGAATTAAAGGCACGTGCCACCACGCCTGATACTGAGAGGAACTCTAAATGGAAGCCTTTATGTTTTCAAATGAAATCTGAAGTAGGCATACCTTGAAGCTCATATTTTCAAGCCCATAGACTTTTTGGGCTATCTCTAGAGCTTCCTTCTCGATGTTTTCTTGAGTGGTGCCCTTCACATCGATATAGCTGCAGTCAGCGCTGGCGAAGTGACAGCTAATCGCCTGTGCAGAGTGAGAAAATAAACACTGGAGGAAAACATCCTATAATCCTATTAAGTCCTAAAACCAAGCAGAGTCATCCTAGAAACTCAATTATTTTACTCAGGATTTGATTTCTTAGTAGGAAGACTGAGCTGATCCATGGTACTTTTTTTTTTTAATTTTATTTATTGTTGTATGTGTATGAATGTACTGTCTGCATGTAGGTCTATGCGCCCGTGTCGTGCAATGCCGCGGAGGTCAGAAGAGGGTGTCGGATTCCCCTGGAACTGGAGTTCTCCTGGAATTGGAGTTACAGATGGTTCTCAGCCGCCATGTGGGTGCTGGGGATCGAACCCGGGTCCTCTGCAAGAGCAGTCGGTGCTCTTAACTGCTAGGCCATCTCTCCAGCCCCCTGATCCATGGTACTTTAAGTCAGTCTCCTCTCGTACAATTCAGCCCCTCTGTCCATAGCTAATGGTTAATTGAGAAATTACAAGAGTTTTTAATTTTTTATACTTTTTTGGTCTTTTTGAGACAGGGTCTCCCTGTGGCCTGAGCTGTCCCAGAACTTGCTGTGTAGATCAGGATGGCCTTGAACTCACAGAGATCTGTCTGCCTCTGCCTTCCAAGTGCTGGGGTTAAAAGGTGTGTGCCACCACGCCCGGCAAATTATTTATGCTTTTATTTTGTAATTTTGGGGGTGCAGGTGCCACTGCAAGGGTGTGGACATCAAAGGACAACTTTAAAAGATGGTCCTTTCCTCCTCCCATGTGGGTCCTGGGGATTGAACTCAGGCCCTTAGGGTTGATAGTGGGAGCCTTTACCAGCCGAGCCGTACAGTAGCCCACAAAAGAGTTTTCTAACTAATTGTGATATTGTGTTTTTGTTTTTTTTTGTTTTTGATATTGTGTTTTTAATGATTTTTTTTTACATTATATAGCCGTGGCTGGCCTGGAACTTGCCAGGCTGGGCTTGAACTCAGAGCTCTGTCTCTACCTCCTGAGTCCTGAGAGCAGAAGCTTGTGTACCACTCATGACAGTTGTTTTTCAAAGATATCTACAGGACAGGAAAGTATAATCATATAAGAGATCTTCGAATTTTTAGGCATTTAATATTTCCTACATCCTGAAGTCCTAAAAAAGGATTTTGTCCCAGTTTTTTTTTATTTATTTTCTTGTCTTTTTGAGACAGGGTACCCTTTTAGTCCCAGCTGGCCTGGAGTTCACTCTCTAGACCAGGCTGGCCTTGAATTCAGAGTGATCTGCCTGCCTCTGCCTCCAGAGTGCTGGGATTAAAGGCATACGCCACCATGCCTGGCTATTTTTTTTTTTTTTTTTTTTGGTATTGTACCACTGTTCTTTATCATGGTTTTCTTTTTCTTTGGGGGCAGGGTAGCCAAGGCTGGCCTGGAACTCATCTTGTTGCCCAGGCTGTCCTCACTCTCAGAACCTGCGTTCCTCCTGTATCAACCCCTCAAGTGCTGGAACTACAGGTGCACACCACCACACTGGCTTCACACATTTTAGTCATAAAAGTTAATTACTCTGTAGAATTTGAGACGGGCCTTTATCTTAAAGGCATTTACAGGTCAATTCTGTTGACCCATTTCGCTTTTTTCTAAGTGTGAAATTACTTGGGAGACCCCCATTCTGGAAAAGTTTATAAATGGATCTAAACTTGCAAAGCAGTCATTAAAATTCCTCTGGTCAGAAGTTATCACACCCATAAGATGGACTTTCTAATTTGCTCAACATACTGAATTTCTATGGCGATGCTCAAAATTCCATTTCCTACGTAAACCTGGGAGCTAGGTAGAGCCATACCAGAGCTCAAGACAAAGAGGACATGCTTTCCCTTACCCATGTTACTATGAAACAAGGATGTGTATTATTCACTTGCTCAGGTCCAAGGGTCATGTCAGCCTTTGATTTAAATTCTTGGCATTCTAAGCAGGAAGGATGTTCAATTTTGATGTATTAAAATATTTAATTTGATTTCTGAATTTAAAAAATTTATTTATTTTGATGTGTATGAATGTACTGTCTGCATAGGTTTGTGCACCCGTGTCGTGCAATGCCTCGGAGGTCAGAAAAGTGCATCGGATTCCCCTAGAACTGGAGTTAAAGATGGTTCTCAGCCACCATGTGGGTGCTGGGGATTGAACCCGGGTCCTCTGCAAGAGCAGTCGGTGCTCTTAACTGCTAGGCCATCTCTCCAGCCCCAAATCTGAATTTTTGACAGCCCCTTAAATTTTGTCCTGAGCACCTCAAATTGCCTCAGCCTAATTAATCCCACTCCCAGAGAACCTGGTGGAGATAGAAGTGAGTGGAAGATGAAGTTTGATTTCTTATCTTGGGGCTCAGGGAGCCGGTGGGGATGGGTGGGAATGAGGTCCCAAACCAGAAAGCCCTACTGAGTACAAAGAAGCCCTGATACTTAGTATGGACCACCATGGTACCATGGGAAACGTGTTCTCACAGAGTTCAGATCTATGGGACTTGTGAGAATTGAGAAATTGGGGGCTTTTATGAAAAAAATTTAAATATAAGCAACAAGGGCTGGAGAGATGGCTCAGCAGTTAAGATCATAGACTGTTCTCCCAGAGAACTCTGGTTTAGTTCCCAGCACACACATTAGGTGGCCCATGACAGCCTGTAGTTCCAGCTCCAGGGGATCTGACACCCTCTCCTGGCCTCCTCAGGCTCCTGCACTCGCACATGCAAACCCATACACAGAAACAAACATATACAAATATTAAAAATAAAGTCAGGCACGGTGGCACACACCTATAATCCTAGCACTTGGGAAGCAGAGGCAGGTGGATCTCTGAGTTCAAGGCCCACCTGGTCTACATAGTGAGTTCCAGGACAGCTGGGACTAAAGGGAGATCCTGTCTCAAAAAGACCCAAAAGTAAAAAAAAACAAAGACCCAAAAGTAAATAGGTAAATAAAAATAAGTACATAAATAAATAAATAAAATGTGGAGACTAAGAGACTACAGTGAATGCATGAAATCTAGAGGGGACTATGGGGAAGTACAGATAAGGTATTGTATGAAATGCACAAAATTCAATTAAATTTTTTTAATTCAAAAATTAAAATCTTTTAAATAAATGAACAAGAATGTCAACTATTTCCTGGTAAATAAACTGGACCATTTTTTGACATATTCATATATCTTAAGAGTTTTGTCTCTAATTCATGCATCTGTAGAAATATAGCAATTGGAATACATACTTTCCTGAATCCTTGAGTTCTGTTCTGACCAGATCCATGGATAAGCAGAGGATGAAAGAAAACTGTGTCTCCCTTCTCCATCATCAGGTGCACCCGGGGTCCATCCTGCTCATAGGTCTCGATGCCATGGTACATTTTGTTAACTCCCCCCTAGAACACATAAGAGAAGCCACATCCACACTTGAAGCACTACCACAACCACTCAGGAAGGAAAGCCACCGTTTTCAAACTTCCCCCAATCAAAGGCATGTCTAAATTAGAGTCCCAGTGGCTTTTTTGGTTTTTGATTTTTTTTTTTTTTTTGGTCTTCTCAAGACAGGGTCTCCCTGTAGCCCCAGCTGTCCTGGAACTCTCTTTGTAGACTAGGCTGGCCTTGAACTCACAGAGATCTGCCTGCCTCTGCCTCCCAAGTGCTGGGATTAAAGGCGTGCACCACCATGTTGGGCCCAGATGTCTGGTTTTTAAAAGTTCCATGTTGGGCCATCAAGATGGCTCATCGGGTAAAAGCACACGTCATAAAGCCTGGCGGCTGAGTTCGAGCCCCAAACCCATTGTGGAAGGAGAGAACTGACTCCTGAAAGTTGCCCTCTGACCTCCACATTAATTAATTAATTAATTAATTAATCAATTAAAATAAAAGTCTTATTTTATATTAAAATCTTTTTTGGGACAAATGAAAACATTTGAATTTTCACTTCCCCATCTCTATAAATTATAACTGATTTGTTTAACTATTTACTTCTTTTCATTTTATTTTATGCATATGAGTGTTTTACAAGCAAGTATATAGGTCAGAAGAGGGTGTCAAATTTCCCTAGAACTGGGGTTACCAATGGTTGTTAGCTGTCATGTGGGTGCCAGGAACCAAACCTTGGTTCTCTGTAAGAGTGGCTAGTACTCTTAACCACTGAGCCATCTCTCTAGCCCTCATTTTTTAAATTACATTTATTGATTGATCGTGTGTGTGTGTGTGTGTGTGTGTGTGTGTGTGTGTGCGCGCGCGCCATGACACATGTACAGAGGTTAGAAGACAAGTTATAGGAGTCAATTCAGTTCACCATGTGAGTTCTGGGGCTTGTACACAAATGCTCTTACCTACTGAGCCATCTTGTCAGCCACTTATAACTAATTCCAGTTAACACAAGCACTTTGTCTTAGGCTTCTCCAACTTGAATCAGTAATGTTCTTTCCCAGTTCGACAGCTTCCTTACCAAGAATTTTCTATGTGTTACCCCCCTTTTATTCAGGAGTATTTTGAGGATGCTGTTTTCCCAAAATCAAGGGGGAAAAGTCCAAAGTACTTATATAACACCCACAGTAAAAGTAAAATAAGAATAGTAAAAAACAGTAAACAGCCAGGCAGGGTGGCCCACACCTATAATCCCAGCACTGAGAAGGTAGAGGCATCAGGAATTAAAGGTCCTTGAATTACTATTAAGGAAGCTTGGCCCACATGAGAATTTGTTTCAGAAACATCTAAATAAATAGGGGCGAAGAGATGGCTCAGTAGTTAGTGCACTGTTTGCTCTTGCAGAGGACCGGGGTTGGGCTTCCAGCACCCACATGGTGGCTAACAATCACCTGTAACTCCAGTTCCAGGGGACCTAAGGTCTTCTGACCTCTTTAGGCATTGCATGTACAGGTGCACTTACATATATGCAGACAAAACACTCATACACATAAAATTAAAATAAATAAATAAATGAGGTGGGTTTTTTTTGTCTTTTTCAGACAGGGTCTCCCTGTAGCCCCAGGTGGCCTGGAGCTCACTGTGTAGACCAGGCTGGCCTTGAACTCACAGAGATCCACCTGCCTCTGCCTCCCAAGAGCTAGGATTAAAGGTGTGCACCACCACACCCAGAATAAATGAGTTTTTAAAAGTTAGTTTTTGCATAGGTAATGGGTTATATCCTTATTAAAGAAACTGAAGTGAGAATTACAGTTTATAACCTTTATGGATCAAGGTAGGAGAGTACCGATTCTGTGTGTGTGTGTATGTGTGTATGTATGGATTTATGCATGTACATGTGTATACAGGTACATGTATGTCATATATGTGTGTGCCTGTGTCTGTGTAGGGAACACTTGCACATATGTGCATGTACGCATGTGCCTATGCTTGTGAAGACCAGACGTCCACCCAAGGAGTCATTCCTCAGGCACCATCTACCTTCTTTTTTCTTTTTTAAATTTTTTTAATGTATTTTTCTCTATGTGTATGAATGTACTGTCTGCATGCAGGTTTGTGCACCCGTGTCATGCAATGCCGTGGAGGTCAGAAGAGGGTGTCGGATTCCCCTGCAACTGGAGTTCTCCTGGAATTGGAGTTTCAGATGGTTCTCAACTGCCATGTGGGTGCTGGGGATTGAACTCAGCATTCGGTGCTTTTAACCGCTAGGATATCTCTCCAGCCCCATCTACCTTTTTTCACCTCCAGCTCCCCTCTCCTGTCCTCTTCCATATCCCACCAAAATCCTTTTTCCCCAAGTCCCCCTCCTAATTTCATTTTTGCATGAGTTTAATTAGAGTTATTTGCACAAGACTCTGTCTCAAAAAACAAGGTAGGAGAGTAAATAATCTTCCGCCTTGTCTTCTGAGACAGTTTCTCTCTTGCTCAGAACTCTCCAAGTAGGTTAGGCTGGCCAGTGAGCCCCAGGGTCAGCCTGTCCCTACCTCCACAGCAGAGACTACAAGCGCACCCCACTACACCCAGCTTTTTTATAAGAATGCAAGCTGTGGGGGCTGGAGAGATGGCCTAGCGGTTAAGAGTGCTGACTGCTCTTGCAGAGGACCCGGGTTCAATCCCTAGCACTCACATGGCGGCTAAGAACCGTCTGTAACTCCAATTCCAGGAGAACTCCAGTTCCAGGGGAATCTGAGACCCTCTTCTGACCTCCGCGGCATTGCATGACACGGGTGCACAGACCTACATGCGGACAGTACACTCATACACATACAAAAATAAATAAAATTAAAAAAAAAAGAAGAATGCAAGCTGTGGAGATGGAACTCAGGTCCTCTCACTTGCAAGGCAGGCACTTACCGACTGGACATCACCGCAACCTCAGCATACTATTCTTGCTAAGAGTGTCCACAATTCCCTTCGAGAAATGACACTTTCCTATGGGAATATGCTGCAATTTTAACCAAGGGCCCTTTTCTCCAGCAAGATGCTTGTGTGTCCTACCAAAGCTAAGCTGGCCTCTGAATCGGGCAGCAGCTTAGGGACATAGTCTGTTCTGGAAGCCTCTGCATCATTTCCTTTAGCTCGACTCAGTCAGAGCCTACTTCTGGGGCTGGGACCTGTCCTTACCTTTTTTTTTTTTTTTTTTTTTTTTTTTTTTTTTTTTTATCAAGACCGGGTCTTCTGTAGCCCAAGCTGTCCTGGAACTTACTCTGTAGACCAGGCTGGCCTTGTACTCACAAAGATCCACCTGCCTCTGCCTCCTAAGTGTTAGGATTAAAGGTGTGTGCCACCAAACCTGGCTATACTTTTTTTTATTTTTTTACATTTACTTATTTACTGGGGGTGGGGTGGGGGAGTTTTACTGGGGGTGGGGGGGGACCCATGCCACAGCACACTTGTGGAGGTCACAGGACAACCTATGGGATTCACTTCTCTCCTTCCACCATGTGGACCCCAGGGATCAAACTCAGATTGCCAGGCTTGGCTGCTGCCTGGGCTGTCTGTCTTTATCCCCTGAGCCCTCTCTCTGGCTTTCTTACCTAATCTTAAATTGATAAATTTCACGGCATCAGGTTTACAATCCCGAACAGAGTGAAATAGTTTCACATAATAATACCAATCAGCCTCACAAGAATTCTGACTTGCTGGGCTGGGGAGGTGGCTCAGCGCCTACCTGAGTCCAGTGCCCAGGACCTGCATGACAGAAGGAGAATCAACTCCTCGAAGTTGTCCTCTGACCTCACATGTGCCATGACACACATCAACAGCAAAGAACTCTCACTTCACGAGACAGAAGCTCTCGGGTGGGATTCTGTTTCCTACAGCAGAACAGCTCAGTCCTCTGCCTTCACCACAGGCACTCTTTGGGCTCTAACCCTAACCCTCGTCTGAGAGTTCACGTCTGAGAGTTCATGATCTCCTGGGCTTAGACCTGAAATACTGAGCGCTTCTCTGGTTCTCTGCCTCTGGCCGCCCAGACTCCCAATGTGTCCTTCTCCAGTCCCAGAGACAAATGTTCTTAATGCCAATTTGATCTCAGGGATGCAAAAACATTTATAAATTCAGCATAGGAGCTGAATGGAAAAGCAAACCATGGTGAAGCCGTACAACAAAATACCACTCAGCAATGCATATATAATATATAATATATATGCCCAAATGATCACACTATACAAAAATAGGTACAGTTTATCGTATGGCAACTATATTATGAACAGTCTAATAAACAATATATATGCATTTTCTTTTTTTTTTTTAATTCTATTTATTTATGTGTTTGAATGTACTATCTGCATGTAGGTTTTTGTCGTGCAAAGCCTTGGAGGTCAGAAGAGGGTGTTGGATTCCCCTGGAACTGGAGTTCTCCTGGAATTGGAGTTATGGATGGTTCTCAGCCGCCATGTGGGTGTTGGGGATCAAACCTGGGTCCTCTGCAAGAGCAGTTGGTGCTCTTAACCGCTAGGCCATCTCTCCAGCCCCATATATGCATTTTCTATGTATGTGTGTTTCGCCTGCATGAATGCAAGGACTCCAAGTGCATGCCTAGTGTTCACGGAGATCAGAAGAAGGAATAGGACCCCTAAGGACAGTTACTGGCTGCCATGTGGGTGGATCCTCTGTAAGAGCAACAAGTTCTCTTAACCTCTGAGCTATCTCTCCAGTCCAATAAACTTTTTTTTTTAATTTTATTTATTTTCATATGTGTACCAATGTACTGTCTGCATGCAGGTTTGTGCACCCATGTCGTGCAATGCCGTGGAGGTCAGAAGAAGGCGTCAAATTCCCCTGGAACTGGAGTTAAAGACGGTTTTCAGCCGCCATGTGGGTGCTGCGGATCGAACCCGGGTCCTCTGCAAGAGCAGTCGGCGCTCTTAACCACTAGGCCATCTCTCCAGCCCCAAACTTTTTTTTTTTTTAATGCAAGCTCTTAGCCAGGTGTGGTGGTGTACGCCTTTAATCCTAGCACTTGGGAGGCAGAGGCACGTGGATCTTTGTGAGTTCAAGGCCAGCCTGGTCTACAGAGTGCGTTCCAGGATAGCTGGGGCTACAGGGAGACCTTATCTCGAAAAGACTTAAAAAAAAAAAAAAGCAAGCTCTTCTAGCTTCCAAAAAAAAAAGGGCCCTATTCTCCCCAAGCAACTGAGAGATGCAGTGTCACGTCCTCTCTAATGTAGTCCCTTAGGTGTCCTCTTTCTGCTAACCTCTGAAGTGTTCTTGCAGCCCCCAGCCCATCTGGACTGTGAATTCCTACCTCCTCCTTGCTCCTTAGCAAGTCTGTGCTTGCCCTTGACCTCATGCCTCTTACCTTCAAGAAGTGACATGGTGCTCCGCAATGCTTGACTAAATCACCAGCTTTCCCCAGAGTCTTTTGTGGTCTTTGCAATTGTAGGGGACAGTTCCACCCTTTTTTCACTCTGAGATCCATCAATCAATGAGTAAGACTAATTTGGCATTTATCACAGATATCTGGGGCTAAACTGTTTCCAAGTGACCTCTGGAATGAACCTTTACAATCTCAGATCTTTACATTGTATGGACCTGAGTCTCATACATCAACTTGGCTTTCAAAACATTTGCTAATTGCTAACACCAAGGCAGCCTTGGCTGTAAGCTCTTTATTTACACTGATGTGAAATAAAAACACGGGAAGGGATTCCAATACACTCAGCAGCTAGAACTGGGGAGATGGCTCATGCCATGCAAGCCAGAGAACCTGAGCTTGGTCCCCAGAACCTATGTTTAAAAAAAAAGCTAGGCCAGGCGTGGTGGCACACACCTTTAATCCCAGCACTTGGGAAGCAGAGGCAGGTGGATCTTTGTGAGTTTAAGGCCAGCCTGGTCTACAGAGTGAGTTCCAGGACAGCTGGAGCTACAGGGAGACCCTGTCTCAAAAAGACCAATAAAACAACAAAACAAAACAAAAACCTGGGCATGGTGGTGTTCATGTATAGCCCCAGTGCTAGGGAGGCAGACAGCCTTATCCTTGGGGTTCACTGTCAGCTAGCTATGCCTACTTGGTAAACTCCAGGTCAGTGAGAGACCCTACTTAAGAAGGGCAGAAGATGGGGGCTAGAAAGATGGCTTAGTGGTTAAGAACACTGGCTACTCTTGCAGAGGATCTGGGTTTGATTCCCAGCACCCAGATGGCAGGTAACAGCCATCCATAACTCCAGTTCCGGGGCATCCAATGCCATCTTCTGATTTCTGCGGGCATTGCACAACAGAGATACCCTTACATACATGCAGGCAATATACTCATATACATAAAATAAAAACAATAATAAAATACGTTTTCAATGAAAAACAGAAGGTAGCAAAGAAATGTCACCCAAGGCTGTCCTCAGGACTGACAGCTCATCATGCACCATGTGTACCTCACACACAGACTCAGCAGCCTACCTCCCACTTGGGGTAAACATGTGGCTGCAGGGTGCCTTTGTGGGTGCCTGGTAACACAACCAGACAGCCGTTGCTCCTGTTCATGGTCTCCATGGCGGTCCAAGCACAGACAACGCGATCGCTGGGCCGGAAGGGGAAGTAGTGCAGATCCTGGTGCAAGGGGTGCCGGGATGTCTTCTTCCCTGCAACACAGCCTACTGTCAAAAGATGCTTGAGTCTCAGAATTCCTGTCCTTCATCTGAAAACCCAGAATACTGACCTCTCTCTACAAAATAAGCAAGCAAAGCAATACTATAGAAAAAATTAGTCTCAAAAGATAAGCAACACATTGAAATTGTAAATCAAATAAGGGTCCAGATGCTTTCTTCTGGATAACGAGCAGGTGTGCTTAACGCTCTTCCTAGCAAAACACACATCATCATCTTTGCTGCATTTTATTCCTCCATTGGCTGAGATTTGACACAGAAGTAGCACGTGGCAAGGGGTTTTTAAAAGTTGGATTAATTAAACAAAATTTTAAAATTTATTTAAGCTGGGTGTGGTGGCACACGCCTTTAATCCTAGCACTTGGGAGGCAGAGGCAGGTGGATCTTTGTGAGTTCGAGGCCAGCCTGGTCTACAGAGTGAGTTCCAGGACAGCTGGGGCTACAGGGAGACCCTGTCTCAAAAAGACCAAAAAGAATTTATTTATTATTTTTTATGTATGAGTGTACTGTCTGCATGTAGGTTGGTGCACCCGTGTCATGCAATGCCTCAGAGGTCAGAAGAGGGTGACAGATTCCCCTGGAACTGGAGTTAAAGACAGTTCTTAGCCCCTATGTGAGTGCTGGGGATCAAACCTGGGTCCTCTGCAAGAGCAGTTGGTGCTCTTAACCACTGAGCCATCTCTCCAGTCCTCAAAAGTTGGATTAATTAAACTAATGAGAATGGTACAGTGCTGGGTGTGGTGGCACACACCTTTAATCCTAGCACTCAGGAGGCAGAGGCAGGTGGATCTCTGTGAATTCAAGGCCAGCCTGGTCTACATAGTGAGTTCCAGGCCAGCTGGGGCTACATGGAGACTTTGTCTCAAGAAGACAAAAATAAATAAATAAGTAGATAAATAAGTAAATAATAAACAGAATGGTACAGAATCAAGCTGAATTTCTTGTTTTGTGTGGCTGAAGGCTCTCTCAGAGGTTGTCCTCTACAGGATGACAGGCATCCTGGGTCTAGTCAGTGTCTACTAACTGCCACCGAACACATGGCCACTTCTCCTGGCTTTGCTACCTTGGAACTTGGTTCCCTGACCATCTGCTGTCTCCAGGCAAGACACACTCAGAGGAGGAGAGACGGGGACATTATGCTTCAGTCCTGTCACTTAGACTTTTCCTGCTGCTGTCAGAAAGAAGGAAGAGTGGGAAGGGAAAAGAGCTGTGGTGGCTGGTTAATGGCACCGATCCAAGACTTCCTCAGTGTAGTCCAAGAGCTGACTACAGCAGAACCTCCGAAGTAGTCATTAGAAAGAACCCCGGATGCTAGTTCTGATAATGTATCTGGATAGAGATTTTGGCAAGCACAAGATATTTTAAGAATTCAAGTGTGATTTAAGGTAATAGCTTTATTTTGTTAGTAAGGACTGTAGAGCCCATTCTGTCACAGCTAAGAGTGGCTGACAAAGTTGGAGAAAACTGATGGCTTGGTTGGAAAAATGTTTGCCTCGTGTGGTACTTTGAATGAGAACACCCTGAGAGCTTCCAAGCATGTGGAGCTTTTTTTTTTTTTTTTTTTTTTGTCTTTTCCAGAAAGGGTCTCCCTGTATCCCAAGCTGACCTGGAACTCACTCTGTAGACCAGGCTGGCCTTGAACTTACAGAGATCTGCCTGCCTCTGCCTCCCAAGTGCTAGGATTAAAGGTGCGCACCACCACACCTGGCTCATTTGTCACAATTTTATCACAGCAGCAGGTGTGTACTTGTAATCTATACTTATAATCTGTATTTACAAGTACACAGTCCGGCGGGTGTGTACTTGTAATCTGTATTTATAATCCCATCATTGGGGAGGCAAAAAAGGAGGATCCCAGGGGCTCACCTTCGATCCAGCTAACTTAATTGATGAGCTCCAGATTAATGAGACTCCCTGACTTAGAGGTGATGGATAGGATTCCAGAGGATGATACCCAGGGTTGTCCTCTAGCCTCCACATGTACATCCACACATATGCAAGCTCACCTACACACACATGAGCACATACACATGCAAAATAAAAAAAATGTAAAAAGCTTAGACACTTTGAACAAGAGTTTATACTATGTAAACAATTGTTTGTTAACTGCATCTTGGGGAAGGCTATTGTGTTATTTAACAATAACCCCACAATCAACATCTGAAGTCACTACCTTAGTGCTGTTATAATTAGACTAAGACTTTAGGGCTGGAGAGATGACCTAGCGGTTAAGAGTGCCGACCACTCTTACAGAGGACCCGAGTTCGATCCCCAGCACCCACATGGCAGCTGAGAACCGTCTGTAACTCCAATTCCAGGAGAAGTCCAGTTCCAGGGGAATCCGACGCCCTCTTCTGACCTCCATGGCATTGAATGACCCGGGTGCACAAACCTACACACAGACAGTACATTCATACACATAAATAAATAAATAAATAAATAAATAAATAGATAGATAAATAAATAAAATACAATAAAAAATTTTTAAAAAGACTTTAAAAAGTATACACATTCACCTAAAGTTTGATGTGTATACATGGCACATATCAGAACATCACCTTTACACGTATGAATTAAATAACACTTTTCTTTTGCTTCTCTCTAACAAAAAAAGAGTTCTTTACCAGAATCCGGAGGTTTATTTATTAGCATTGTGTGCATAGCCATAATATTAGGTCCAGTGAAGCACTCCACATATTTCAAAACCTAAGAAAAGGAAAAAAAAAAACTCAAGTTCATAGGAAATGACATAGAAACGACATAGGGTGCACTGCTCCTCAGACGAAATAAGGTGGTAGAACAGGGGGTAATGGTGCACACCTGTAATCCCAGCACTTGAAGAGGCTGAGGCAGGATGATCTTGAGTCTCAGGTCACCATAATGAGATCCTGTCTAAAAACTGACAACAACAATAAAATAACAGCAAAACCTGGCAACGGAAGTGCAGGGCCCACAGTGTAGCTCAGAAGCAGGGCGCTTGCCAAGTGTGGACAACATGGATCACTAACCCCCAAAACAAACCGACACATGTATCTTATACCTCTACTGACCAGATTAATTACATTAAATAAATAGTAAGTTGACAAATAATAGCTTCACAGCTGTTGATTCTCCACTTCCTGTGTCTTAGACGAAGGTCTCATCTTTCATAACAAAAATACAATTAGCACAGTCCACAGTCAGTGCCATGGGTAACCGGGGAGGATGATTCTTTGTTTAAACTGAGGGCTCCTCTGTGTACCGTGGCTCCTCTGGGCTCTGTCAGTATCCTCGGAGGCCTCTTCCCACTAGCAGCCATTAGCTCCCCGCCCCATTAATGACAACCAGCAATATCTTCAGACACTGTTAACGTCCAGTGGTGGGGCAGAGTCACCTCCAGTTGGAAGCATGGCTCCAGCACCCTATGTGGAAAGGGCTGGAGGCTCCAGCAGAGCTCGGAGGCAGACGAAGCAAAAAGGACAGGGGCTGGCTGGAGTAGACCTAGACCTGTACCCGGGCCACTGAGCAGGAGGAAGGCAGGCCTGGCTCTCACCTGGGAGAGAGTGCAGTATCTAAAGAGCTCCTCATCTTCTTGGAAATCCTGAATCTTCGAAACCACCTTCTCACTTGGCTTATAGTGCAATTTGGCAATGGTCACATCTCTCATTACCGTTAACCCTGGGGGTTTCACCTCCTTTCTGCAGATTTTTTCAAATTCATCCCTAGAAAAAAGATTTACAAAGGATGTCATTACTATGGGCTCCAAGCACCTAGCTGGCCCTGCCCTACTGAGAGATTTTTATGGATTTCTGGACAGCTGTCCAGCTGGGGCCACTACTACAGTTAAATACCTCTGCAGTTAGATGACTAGTAAGGCAATAGTGTGCATGAGTGCCTCTGTGTGTGTGTGTGTGTGTGAAGGGTGTGTATGTGTGTGTGTGTATATGTGTGTGTGAGTGTGTGTGTGAGAGAGTGTGTGTGTGTGTATGTGTGTGTGTGTTTGTAGGCAACATTTGGACATTAGGTGTCTTCCTTAATTGTGCTTCACCTTATTTTTTGTGAGATAGTCTTTCGCTGAACGTTGAGATCACTGCTTAGGCTACACTGGCTCACCATGGAGCCCCCAGGATCTGACTGTCTCCTTTCTCCCAGCGTTGGTGTTAAAGATATCTGCACCATGCCTGGCCTTTACATGGTTACTAAATATCAGAACTCAGGTCCTCAGATGTGCAGAGCAAGCACTTTATCCACCGAGCCATCTCCCCAACCTGAAACTTTTTTCTTGAGATGATGCCATTGTAATAACGCAAGTTGAGCATCTCTCATCTGAAATGCTTGGGAACAGAACTGTTTCAGAGTTCAAATTCATTTGATTATTTGCATAGACATAATAAGATTTCTTGGAGCTGGGACCTAAGTCTATAACACAAAAATTCATTTGTATTTCCAACACACCTTAGACATGTGGCCTTAGGTAATTTTATGCAATGTTTTAATGTGCCTGTGTTTTGAGTGTGACTTGTCACATGAGTCACATGTGGCATTATGTTATCACTCAAGATGATTTGGGGAGCTAGAGAGATAGCTCCATGGTTAAGAGTACTGGTTGCTCTTGAAGAGGACCCAGGTTTGGTTGCCAGCACCCATGTGGTGGCTAACGACTGTCAGAAACTCCAGTTGCAGAGGATCCAATGCTGTCTTCTGACCTCCTCAGGCACTGCAGGGCACAGGTACACTTACACACATGCAGGCAAAATACACTCATACACATAAAATAAAAAATAAATAAAAGTTTAAGAAAAGCAATGCAAACAAAATACAAAAAAAAAAGAAGTTTTGGATTTTGTTGAGAGACTTACCTGATGTGACAGGTGAGCATCCCTAATGACAACATCTGAAATGCAAACACCTTTCTAGTACCTACTGTATGCCAGGCCATGGTCTTCGTGCCCTTCATCCATTTTACTTCCATTCATTTTAACAACAGTAGACATCAGTACTATCAAAATGCCCAATTCAAAAGTGAGGACATAAAAGATCACTACAGAACACATCATGCGGTTTGCTATAGAACACATCATGTGGATTGGTACAAAACACATCCTGTTAAGGGTAAGGCTAACAGGTAAACCAGACAGTCTGGCTCCAGAACTCAGGCTGCTAAACACTCCCAAATAAATCACATCATTAAAAGATCTGTATCTGAATATGGGTGAGGAAATTGTTTAGTGGGTAAATGCTTGCTATAAAAGTGTGAGGACCTGAGTTTGAATCCCCAGAACTCATGAAAAGCTCCATGTGGTAGTGTGTGCCAGTAATCCCCACACTTGTACTCTGAGCCAAGAGGCAGGGACAAGAGAGTTCCCAGAAATTCACAGGCCAGTGAATATGTGCCGGCAAGGAGACCCTATCTCGGCATGGGGGATGGAGAGGACAGATATCCAAAGTGCTCTGACCTGCACATGCCTGGGTTGGTACTCATACATGTCAGCAAACACATACAAATAGAGAAGTCTGATCATATAGAATCAAACCCAACTTGCATTCCTATTACATATATGCAATACATGCTTTTGTAAAATAATAAACAGCATTACTATACCGAAAGCGTTCAATGTCATCATCAGATACCAGATTTTTAATGACAAGAAACCCATTTTCTTCATAAAATTTTCTCTGCTCCAGGCTTAGGATGTTATTATCTAAAGTATACCTAAAGGAGAGAAAAAAACTGCAAATAATTCCCAATTTTAAATTACAAGCTTGTTACAGTATGTACCAAGAACCCAAAATACATTCAGATTTTTAAATTCTACACTTTTTAGTTCTGCAGCTTTAATAATGTAATCTAGAAAAGTTAAAAGAATTTTTTTTTGGTCTTTTTGAGACAGGGTTTCCCGGTTGCCCCAGCTGGCTTAGAACTTACTCTGTAGACCAGGCTGGCCTTGAACTCACAGAGATCAGCCTGTCTCTGCCTCCAGATTGCTAGGATTAAAGGCGTGGGCCACCATGCCCAGGAAATTAAAAAAATTTTAAGTCCAAAATATTACCTATAATCACCAAAAATGTGTACTGGTGGAAGAAAAATTGACTGATGAATTATATCCACTTAATGGGTATGAAAAATTGAAGGGCAAGAGTAGTACGGGAATGCTTTTTATAGCAGACTATGATTACAGTGACAGAACATAAGATGCTATGAGAGAGAGAGAGAGAGAGAGAGAGAAAGAGAGAGAGAGAGAGAGAGAGAGAGAGAGAGAGAGAGAGAGAATACAAAAAAGGCGAGGGGCATGGAAATGGAATTGTAACTCAATGGTAGAGTACTTGCAAAAATTTTTTGCTAGCTGGGCGTGGTGGCACATGCCTTTAATCCTAGCACTCGGGAGGCAGAAGCAGGTGGATCTTTGTGAGTTCAAGGCCAGCCTGGTCTACAGAGCGAGTTCCCGGATAGCTGGGGCTACAGGGAGACCCTGTCTCAAAAAAAAGACCAAAAAAAAAAAAAAAAAGAATATTTTCTGGAAGCAAACAGTGCAAACAAGGAGGCTGCTTTGTATTCCATCCTAGTTGGTATTATGTACTATATAGCTCAGTTACCATTGGAAAGACATAACACAGTTACGTTAAAATGAGACCTACTTACTGGAACTGTTGAGGACAGAAACTGTCAGGGGAAACAGTCCCCAGTGTGGAGTGCGTTGCCTGGGTAAGAATTAAGGCAAACAAAGTACGATGTAGAAGCCAACTTTTTTGTGAAACACCCAGCTGCCTGCTTTCATTCACACAAGAAAGGAGCATTGGTAGAATCCTGGACTCAGCTGTTGCTTATGTTGCTTCACGTCATTGTCACAAAGCCCTAAAGAGGTGTCAGGAAGATCAGTCAATGCCACGGTTACCCAGAGGATAACTGCTCAGACAGGGCTCCATCCACACTCTTTACCTTCAGTCTGCTCAATTCTCTTGACTTCCTTCCACTAAATTACCGAGAAAATAAAAAGCCAAAGGTTCTACTATGGAAGTGAAAAGAGGAAAAAAAAAAAAAAAAAGAAAAGAAAAGAAAGATTATATATCGAGGTACTTAACTCAGTGAAACTGCAGTCTAAACTCCAAGAGTTTGGCTGGTCATTAAGACACAAAACTCTACTCTACAATGGATAAAAGAAGCAAAGGCTCTGAGAACAGTGTGAGCCACACAGTCAAGTAAAAATTTAAATATAAAATAGATTAGAAATTAGGGGGTTGGAGAGATGGCTCAGTGGTTAAGAAAACTTGCTACTCCTCCAGAGGACCGGAGTTCAGTTCCCAGCACCTACATGGTGGCTAACAACCATCTGTAAATGGAGTTCCAGTTTATCCAGTTCCCTCTTCTGGCATCTATGGGTATTGCACACATATCATGTACTTACAAACATATAGGCAAAACACTCATATGCAAAAAATAAAAATATGCAAATCAAAAAAGACAGAAAAAGAAAATAAATTGCCAGGGTGATGCATGTCTTTAGTTCTAGCACCTGAGGGCAGAGACAGACAGATCTCTGTGAGTTTGAGGCCAGCTTGATAATACATAGCAAGTTCCAGGCCAGCCAGGGTTTCATAGACTCTGTCTAAAAAAATATGGAAAGAAAAAGACTAGAAATCCTTCTGTAAGATCTTATTTTACTTAGTAACTACAGGTGATCAATAGCCTCTCATTGCTTCTAAAGAAAAAATTGTTTCTAAAGCTAAAATTGGTGCTTTAAGAGTGTTACTTTGGAGGCTGGAGAGATGGCTCAGTGGTTAAGAGCACTGACTGCTCTTGCAGAGGACCTGGGGTTCGATTCCCAGCATGCCTTTAATCCTAGCACTCAGGAGGCAGAGGCAGGCAGATCTCTCTGAGTTCAAGGCCAGCCTGGTCTGTAGAATGAGTTCCAGGCCAGCTGGGGCTAAAGGGAGACCCTGTCTCAAAGAAAAAAAAAAAAGTTCAAGGTCATCCTCAGCTACATAGTGAGATTAAAGCCAGCCTGGGCTACATGAAACTCTATCTCAAAAAAAAAAAAAAGACTGTTACTTTGCAGAAACATGTTAGCTTTTTTTTTTGTTTCTTTTTATCTATTTTAGTTATTCATTCATATTGAAGCAAGATCTTACTATCTAGTCCAGGCTGACCTCAAACTCCTACCTTGGCCAAGGAAATGGTGGAATTATGGGTGTACACACCATCATGCCTGGGGCTGAAGAGATGACTCAGTGGTTAAGAGCACTGGTTGTTCTTGCCAAAGACCCAGATTCAATTCCCAGCACCCACATGACAGTGACAACCGTCCATAACTCCAGTTCCAGGGAATCCGAGTCCCTCTTCTTTCCTCCCAGGGCATTGCACAACCTAACATTCATACACATAAAAATTAATTAATTAGTTAAAAAATACTATTACCGGGTGTGGTGGCACATGCCTTTAATCCCAGCACTTGGGAGGCAGAGGCAGGTGGATCTTTGTGAGTTCAAGGCCAGCCTGGTCTACAGAGTGAGTTCCAGGACAGCTGGGGCTACAGGGAGACCCTGTCTTGAGAAGACCAAAAAAAAAAAATACTATTATGCCTGAGTTGCCTTCCTTCTTTCCTTCCTTTCTCCCTCCCTCTCTCCCTTTTTTCCTTCTTTCTTTTCTTTTTATTTATTTATTTTTTGGTCTTTTTGAGACAGGGTCTCCCTGTAGCCCCAGCTGTCCTGGAACTTACTGTGTAGACCAGGCTGGCCTTGAACTCACAAAGATCTGCCTGCCTCTGCCTCCCAAGTGCTAGGATTAAAGGCGTGTGCCACCATGCCCGGCACTCTTTTCTTTTTATTTTTGAGACAGTCTCATGTTGCTCTGGCTGGTCTCGAATTTGCTATATGGACAATGACAAGTTATATTCTTGACTCTCTGGTCTCCACGTCCTGAGCACTGGGGTTATAGGCATATGCTACCACATCCAGTCCATTATTTCTTCGGATTTTAAATTTTAGTTTAGTGTATGTGTGTGCATGGGCACCCTCAGAGGCCAGGAGAGGGTGTTGGATTCTGTGGAGCTGGAGTCACAGTCAGCCGTGAGCCACCCAACAAGAGTACTGCAGACTCAGCTCAGGTCCTCTGCTCTTATCCCCTGAGCCATCTCTCCAGCCCAGGTCTATCATTTCTTTCTTTCTTTTTTTTTTCTCCTTTGAGATAGGGTCTCCCTTCAGTCCCAGCTGGCCTGGAGCTTGCTATGTAGACCAGGCTAGCCTTGAACTCACAGAGATCCACCTGCCTCTGCCTCCCAAGTGCTGGGATCAAAGGCATGCACCACCATGCCCGGGCTAAGACAGTTCTTAGCGGTCATGTGGGTGCTGGGAATTGAACCCACTTCTGCAAGACTAGCCAGTGCTCTTTACCACTGAGCCATCTCTGCAGCCCTTTGCTCTTTGTTGTTCTTTCAGAAAATTTTAATGGTGTTCAAATACATGTTACATAAGGGAAAAGTGTACACAAAAAACTGTGACTGGCAGGCATGGTGACACACTCCTTCAGTTCCAACATTGGGGAGGGAGAGGCAGGCAGATCTCTGGGAGATCAAGGCTAGCTTGGTGTACACAGAGAGTTTCAAGCAAGCTGGGGAGACCCTGACTCAAAAAACCAAAAAGTAGTGAGGAACTACACCAATTTCAATCAAATAAATCTAGTCCCAACATATCAGTGGTTTTCAAAGTTTAACATGCATCAGAATCACCAGGATGAAACTGGAGTTCCACCATTAGAGTCCGCCTGGCAGACTGAGGACAGGCAGTCTTAAAATTTGCAGGTCTAACAAGTGTGCATTGGAGGCCACACGTGGCCACACACTGCTTTACTTAAATGACCTTGATCATGGTATCTAATCTCTCCTGGTCAGTTTCTCAACTGTAAAATGAATGTAGTTACACAATCATCTATGATAATGACATCCTTCTAGCAACCGGCTGACAGAAAACTCAATCCGCCAGAGGTCTGGCACAAGGCCACTTGCCCAGCAGGTGGCGCAATGCCGAAGGTCGAATAACTATTGGGTTTAGCCTTGGAAGAGGTGTCAGGAGCAGAAATCCTAACAGGTGCTCATCAGGCTGCCGGAAGGGAAATCCCTTTGGAGCTTTCTAGAGTTTATGCCCTGCATGAGAACACTGAATTGTGGGACCAACAGTTCAAAAGCAATTTGATTCCTGTGTCCTATGACTGACATTTTGTAGCGCCAAAGATCAATCTTCAACCACCATCCACTTGGTTTGAGTGCGGGTCCTCCCTGCAGACCAGAGTCCCTGTGTCCTGCCCCTGACTTCTGAGGACCGCTGTCTCCTGCTTACCTCGGTCTCTTCCAGGCCTCTCCTTACCTCTATTTACAGGGCGATTGCCCTTGGTCTAGGGTGTCTGGGCCGCCGTCCGGGACACGTGCAGAAAGTGACAAGTGAAAATGGCAAGTCCCTTTTGCGATGTCACGCCACCTCTCCCTTCACAAAGCAAGAAGCTGACGCTCTAAGCAGGCTCGGGTGGTGCAGGAACGAGTCCCCAGACACCCAGGCCAAGACACACACGCTCTTTCCACCTGGGAAGGGTCCACTGAGGACGTGGGTATCCGCAGCCTCCTCCCCGCTCCCCCGGAAGCAAGAAGGGCTGTCGCCCTGGCTGGCGCAGGGACCTGCACCACAAGAAAGGGCCGGCGTCCTTGCAGCGACCACCAAGCCCAGATGGCCGCGCTCCTGCCAGCACGAGCAGCTCAAAGGATACGACGGCGGGGTCCGAGGGACGGCGGAGGTGTGCCAGAACCACCTGCAGCCGGGCGCCTGCCCGCGACCGCTCCATGGCGCACCCCAGGACTAGCCGCGGGCCTGGCCTCACTTAACTCAGCGCCGGGCCCCGCCCCCACGGCGGAAGGGGCGACCCGACCCGGGAGGGACTTGGCAGGCTGGTGCCCCCTGCTGGGGATGAGTCGGGTGCCAGCCCTTACACTCACCCTGTTGGGACCCTGCGTGGATCCTCCCGCTGCACCCAAGTTGGAGGTCCTACAAACCAGGGAGAGGCCACTCAGGGATCCATAGCCGATCTTAGCTACACTCTTAACGTCATAGTTTTAATCTATGAACAACCATTCTGGGTGAGTTAGTGTGAATCCAGCCCAAAATATTAGAAACAGTTTCTTCTTTTTTTTTAGAAACAGTTTCTATTTTTATTTATTTTTTGAAAGTTTTAAAATTAATTAATTAATTATTTTTTATGTGTATGAATGTACTGTCTGCTTGTAGGTTGGTGCACCCATGTCGTGCAGTGCTGCGGAGGTCAGAAGAGGGTGTTGGATTCCCCTGGAACTGGAGTTAAAGACCGTTCTTAGCCACCATGTGGGTGCTGGGAATCGAACCCAGGTCCTCTGTAAGAGCAGTCGGTGCTCTTAACTGCTGAGCCATCTCTCCAGCCCCTGGTGGTCATTTTTAAAAAGTGTATTAAGGGGTACATGATGACAACTGGCTCCCTCTACTGAACTGTCATGAGGAAATTGCTATGAGAAAAAAAAAAAAGAAAAAAAAGTGTATTAAGGGTTTGGAGGGATGGCTCAGTGGTTAGGAGCACTAGCTGCTGCTCTTGGCAGAGGACCCAGGTTCAGTTCCCAGCACCCACATGGAGGCTAAAAACTGGCCATAACTCCAGTTCCAGGGGATCCAACGCCCTCTTCTGACTGACCTCCGAAGGCATTTGCACCACACCGGTGTCCTTACACACATGCTGGCAATACACTCTTACACATAAAATAAAAATAATAAATAAAATATTTAAAGAATGTACTAAATGATTCCCAGAAAAGTCTTATCCATACAGTCTAATACAATTATTGTTAATTTTTGCTACATTTCACTTATTTATTTGTGTCTGTGTGTGCTTGTGCTTGAGCTTCTGGAGGCTGGAGAACACCTTAAAGGAGCTGGTGCTCCCCTTCTACTATGTGGGTTTTGGGGATTGAACTCAGGTCATCAGGCTTGCATGGCAAGCTCCCTTCCCTTCCGGCCATTCTCCTTGGCCTTCTATCTAGTATAATTTGAATTTTTGTATGGAACAACAACAAAAAAAATCTTTTCAGCGTGGAGAGATGGCTCAGGAGTTACAAGCATTTGTTCCCAGCACCCGTATGGTGCCTAACGAGCACCCCTAACTCCAGTTCCAGAGGCTCCTACGCTCTCTTCTGGCCTCACACAGGATGCGCTTGCATAGATGCAGAAAAAACATTCATACACATAAAATAATAAATATAAAAATAATAACCTACATGTGGTGGTGCATGTGTCATTTTTTATTTATTTACTTTTTTTTTTTTTTGGTTTTTTTGAAACGGTCTCCCTGTAGCCCCAGCTGTCCTGGCACTCACTCTGTAGACCAGGGTGGCCTTGAATTCACAGAGATCCTCCTGCCTTTGCCTCCTGAGTGCTGGTATTAAAGGCATGCTCCACCATGCCCAGCAATTTNGAATGTACTGTCTGCATGCAAGTCTGTGCACCCGTGTCGTGCAATGCCGCGGAGGTCAGAAGAGGGTCTCGGATTCCCCTGGAACTGGAGTTCTCCTGGAATTGGAGTTTCAGACGGCTCTCGGCCGCCATGTGGGTGCTGGGGATCGAACCCGGGTCCTCTGTAAGAGCGGTCGGCGCTCTTAACCGCTAGGCCATCTCTCCAGCCCCTATTTATTTACTTTTTAGTTTTACTTTTTAAATTTATTTATTTTGTTTGTGTATGAATGCACTGTCTGCATGTAGGTTTGTGCACCCGTGTTGTGCAATGCCACGGAGGTCAGAAGAGGGTGTCGAGATTCCCCTGGAACTGGAGTCACCATGTGGGTGCTGGGGGTCGAACCCGGGTCCTCCGCAAGCGCAGTCGGCGCTCTTAACTGCTAGGCCATCTCTCCAGCCCCAAGCATGTATCATTTTTTAAATGATACCGTCATATAATTTAGTCACAGTGCCATAGCCCCCTAGCCAGAATAGCTACTTTCTGTTTTCCTGTGAGATCCCGACTAGATCGAAGCCTGACCTTTGCCCTTGGCCTTTGGATATTTATTCTCTGTTATTTTTTTACCAGAGACCAGAACACCCAGTACCCGCTGATTACATTGCTAGCTCCTAACCTCATCTGCTCAACCTGAGCACCTGGGTGGGAGCCTGACCCTGAGCCAGCGCCGGGAACCACGGAAAATTTTCTGGAGACACCAGATGCAGTTCACAGTTCAAACCCGAGGGTCTGGCCTCTGGAGGTGGCAGGACAGGCTTCTTTTTACTTGGTAACTAGGAGTCGTCTTACTGTCCTCACCTGGTGAATCTGGGAACTGCAAGGAGAATAAATTAAACTGAATTCAGTTAATCTAGCAGAATCAAAGATAAAATGAATCTGGGAACTGCAAGGAGAATAAATTAAACTGAATTCAGTTAATCTAGCAGAATCAAAGATAAAAACATTTTCCTGAGAATGGTTGGCTTCCCTGACCAACAGAAAATGAAGTTATCCGCTTGGCGTGCAAGATTCGGGTGTGTGAGGATCTGGATGCAGGAGTTCCCCAGGAGTGTGTGCGTGTAACGTTCCCTTCAGCTACAGTTTGGGTTTTTCTTGGGATAAGTGGGACCCAGGGCCTTCCCCATGCTAGGCAAGAGAAGCATACAGCTCTGCATCTGTTTTGCTTTGTGAGACAATAGAGAGGGGTTCTTACTGTTGTCCAGGCTGACCCAGGGTTCCTGGGTGGAAGTGAACCTTCCTGCCCCAAGCTCCAGAGTAGATGGGACTACAGGCATGCACCACACTTGACTTCAAATTTTTGGTCTTTGAGACAGGTCTCACTGCTTAGCACTGGCTGGCCTGAAACTCACCCTTTGGGCCATGTTAGCCTGGAACTCAGGGTAATCCTCCTGCCTTGGCTTCCCAAGGGCTGAGATTACAGACATTAACCACCACACTCCACTTTGAAGTTAACTTTTTTTATTTTAAATCTTTTTGAGACAGGGTTTCCCTGAAGACAACTTTCTGTTCTGGAGAGATGGCTCAGTGGTTAAGGGCGCCGACTGCTCTTGTGAAGGACCCAGGTTCGATCCCCAGCACCCACAGGGCATCTGAGAACCGTCTTTAACTCCAGTTCCAGGGGAATCCGACTCCCTCTTCTGACCTCCTCGGCATTGCAGGACATAGGTGCACAAACTGCATGCAGACAGTACATTCATACACATATGAAAATAAAATAAAAATAAAATACAACTTTCTTTTTTAATTATTGTTATTTTTTTATGTGTAAGAGTATACTATATGCGTGTAGGTTGGTGCACCCATGTCATGCAATATCTTAAAATACAGCTTTCAGGGCTGGAGAGATGGCCTAGCAGTTAAGAGCGCCAACTGCTCTTGCAGAGGACCCAGGTTCGATCCCCAGCACACACATGGCAGCTGAGAACCATCTTTAACTCCAGTTCCAGGGGAATCCGACACCCTCTTCTGACCTCCTCCCCATTGCATGACACGGGTGCACAAACCTACATGCAGACAGTACATTCATACACATACGAAAATAAATAAAACTTTAAAAAATTAAAATAAAATACAACTTTCAAATTAAGAAGCTGGTGTGGTGGCACAGGCTTTTAATCCCAGCACAAAATTATTATCAAGGAAACTATTTTTTTTTTTGTTTTGATTTGGGGTTTTTTGTTTGTTTGTTTGTTTGTCTTTGTTTTTGAGATAGAGTCTCTTTGTAGCCTTGAACTGGCTACGTAAACCAGGCTGGCCTCGAGCTCATAGAAATCTGCCTGCTTCTGCCCTCTGAGTGCTGGGATTAAAGGCATATACCACCACACCCTGCACAGAATGACTTAAAATGATAACTACATTCAAACAGCTAAGATAAAAATAACCCAAATTAAGTTGTTTGGGAAGAGAATTTCATTAAATGATCTCTGGGGATGGTGTTCACTTGGTAGAGGCATGTGTAACATGCATGACATCTTGTGCACAATCTCTAGTACCTCAGAAATCTCATCTACATATATGTGAGTTCATGGTCAATCTGGTCTGCATAGTGAGTTCCAGGACAGGTGGGGCTACATGGAAAGCCTGTCTCAAAAAAGAAAAAGGAAAGAAAGAAAGAGAGAGAGAGAGAGAGAGAGAGAGAGAGAGAGAGAGAGAGAGAGAGAAAGAAAGAAAGAAAGAAAGAAAGAAAGAAAGAAAGAAAGAAAGAAAGAAAGAAAGAAAGAAAGAGAAAGAAAAGAAAGATTGGGGGCTGGAGAGATGGCTCAGCAGTTAAGAGCACCGACTGCTCTTGCAGAGGACTCGGGTTCGATTCCCAGCACCCACATGGTGGCTAAGAACCGTCTTTAACTCCAGTTCCAGGGGAATCTGACGCCCTCTTCTGACCTCCGCGGCATTGGTGCACCAACCAACATGCAGACTGTACACTCATACACATAGAAAAGAAAGATTTAAGAAAAGCAACATAACAGTATTTACAAGGATCAAGGATACAAATATAACTAAGTTGCAGATTGTGACTCCAAGACAAAGGTCCTATAAATCACTTAGGAACAAAGAGAAACAGTTTATTTTCCTCAACAGGAGTCTGATGTCAGCCATAATGAAACAAAGTATGCAGAATAAAACTGGAGACTAGAAAGAGTTTCAATCTTGTAGCCTGAATTAGAAAGTAAAAAGGTATATATGTATGAATTTTGGAGAAGATGAAAGAATGAAGATCATGTATGGAATTATTTGGCTTAAGAGATGATAAAAGAACCAGGGTATTAGCACAAAATAAAGATAAATCAACTTGGAACCTTTCCTACAATTGTTGGGTGCTTGTGTATAAAGAATTGTCTATAACAGAAATAGAAAGGAGCAGAGCATGATCTCTGTTAGTAGCAGGCTCTCAAACTAGTTGGAGAAAAAGAATGTGGGGCAGTCCAAACTATAAGAACAGGTAAACATGTGCACACATAACAAAATTATTTAAAAAGTTAAAATCACAAAGACACTATTTTCACATAAAATATTACCATAGTTATTTATACTTTCTTTTTATTTATTTTTAAGTTTCAAATTCTATTACTACTACTACTACTATTACTGTTACTCCTTGAGACAGGGTCCCTCAATGGGAGGGAAATTTTGCATGGTACTGTAAACAGCCAAATACGCATCACTGGAGGGGTCATAGATCCTGGAGAAAACCCCTAGACCAATGTAATTTCTTACTTTATTCTAAATATGCATCCTATATTTAGAGACAAGTGTACTTTTCACCCCTCATGAAAGAAGCTTATTTTTGCAACAGATGGAGACTATTACAGAGTTCCAGAACTGGTCAAATGCAGAGGTTAGGTGTCTGTGAGATGCTTAACCCTTAGTGACACATCTCCAATGCAACCTCTACACATAGGATGAATGCATCTCTCAACTCTCGCCAGAGAACTTTCCTCATGCAGCAGATGGTGATTAACACAGAGACCCACATTGGCCAATGTGCAGAGAAGAGGCTGCAGAGTGCTCGTACCCGAATAGGACACCTATTTCTTTTTTTTTTTTTTCTTTTTTTTTTTTTTTTTTTTTTTTTTTTTTTTCGAGACAGGGTCTCCCTTTAAGTACCAGCTGGCCTGAGCTCACTCTGTAGACCAGGCCAGCTTTGAACTCATAGAGATCTGAAAAAGGAAGCCAACCAGCAAAGTAAGGAGCACCAAGAAGAGATTGAGAAGCTCAAAAAGGAAATGGAAATACCAAAGAAATCACAGGATGAAATGAAAAAGGAAATAGAACACTCACCCAATCAAGAAGAAAGGAAAGGAAAAAGCCTCAGAAATAGAATGGAGGAAGCAGAACAAAGAATACCAGACCTAGAAGATAACACAGAACAACTAAAAAGCTCAAGTATAGATTATGAAAAATTTAAAAATACACAAAAGTGGAACAACCAGGAAATATGGGACACTATGAAGAGATCAAACCTTCGCATCATAGGAATAGAGGAAGGAGAAGAATCCCAAGAGAATGGTATTGATCAGGTCAGATCAATAGATGAAAATTTCCCCAAACTAAAAAAAAGACAAACCCATACAAATACAAGAAGCACATAGAACTCCAAACAGACAAGATCAGAAAAGAAACTCCCCACGCCATATCATAGTTAAAATGCTAGATGCCCAAAGGAAAGACAAAATTCTGAAAGCCACAAGAGGAAAACAAGTTACATATAAGGGGAATTATAACTGATTTCTCAGTGCAAACTATGAAAGCAAGAAGAACATGGAGCAAAGCATTCCCAGTGTTAAAGGACTATAGATGCCAACCCAGGTTACTATACCCAGAAAAAATGTCAATTATTGTTGACAATCCCCCAAGCCTGCTGGGGAATTTTGGGGGTCTGACCAGAGGAATGGGGTGAGAGGCGCAGAGTCAAGACACAGACCTTGAGAGTTAGGTGAACGCAGACAGAGGGTAAGCTGTCGCAGACTCCTTTACTGGGGGCAGGGTTAGGGGTTATGTACTGTTCGCATTCCCACGTCTCTTGTCTTCTGATTGGTCCAGGTCTGCAACACTGCTTGTATGATCTCACCTGCCTAGGGCAGGCTAGGTTGATGAGGGACAAGCTCTGTGAATGCGTAATTCTCAGCATACTGGCTATACTATCTCCACCCTTTGTATCCTATGCCCTTGTTGACCCCACCTCTGGCATTCCGACATTTTACTGCATCTGGCTTAGGTTGTCCTGGTTTTGCAGGGTCTTACCCATCTTTGACTGACCAGCCACCAAGGGAAGAGGCCAGGAACAGTACCCCGGAGGGGAAAGACAAGCTGATTCCCATGAATTGTGGATGGATGACAGTCAGATGTGAATCACCTCATTGGGAGGGATGCATGCAGAGTCCCTATTCGCCATTGCTGAGAGGACCTGGGCCGTTGTTTTGTTGACCTGGTGTTGGCTGTGGGCAAAGCGAAACAGACACCTGAAGAGAAGAAGGCAGAGAAAGCCCAGGAGGTAGAGGATGCTCCAGGTGACCAGTGTAACCAGGTAAAAAATGGACTTTGGCTTAGACCACACCTGTGAAACAAAGCTAGTATCAAAGACTATGACCTCGGGGCGGGTAGAGTTAAGGAAGACAACTTGAGAACCAAGGGTCAAGGTGTAGTTAATAAACTGTTGTGACCAGGGGCCTTTAATAATGTCACCAAGTTCATGACGTAGACGTGTAATATTGAGGACTTGGTAGGGGTCAGGCAGAATGAGGAAAACCCGGGGTTGCTACTCATCTCTCCCTCTTGTTATCTTCAAATCCTTGAAGGAAGTTCACAAGAGTGAACAACAGTTTGTGTATCCAAGATGGAACGATCTCTGCTAGGGGGGTTGTATTGGGTCCTTATCACCATGATTTTAATGGAATTCACCTACTGCTCAATAAATCTGACAAGTGAGTTAAGGATGTATGAACCACGAGTCAGAAACTGGCTCTTTGGGGGGGGGGGTCTTGACCCTAAACTGCCAGCCAATTTTTAGCTCCTACTTTTATCACATTACCCTCTGAGGAGATTACCCCAATTGCCAAGAGGGAATCAGGGTGCTGACTGCTCTGACTTCTTCCATGCTGAGAGGAGGCATAGGAGGTGGCGACTGGGGTACCCCTGCTCAGTGGATCTATCTAAAAGACCCCAAAAGGTATAGTTACAGAGAGAACAAAATCCTTAACTAGTGCCTGTGAAGGTGAGAGTAGCCAGGTACATTTTCTAGGCAGGGAACCAAGAGAGGAAAGGGCGAATTAAAAAAAAATTTTTTTAAGTCCATTAGAATTTCTCAACCAGGGGTTCCAAAGCATCTATTATTGGGCCTCTTCTTTTGTTCGTTTGCCCATGTGGTGTCTGGACTCAGCATCTGCTTTCCAGGAAATTTCAATAGTCACGATGGGTGTAAGTTTTCCCTTAGGTAGTTGCTTAAATAAAGAGAAGAAACTTTGTTATTTGGTAACAACAAATCTCATATGACTTTAAATGACTTAAAATCTAGTGTTTGGAGGCATGATCTCTCAGACTTTAAAGGAAATATAATGATTACTTATCTTTTTTTTTTTTTTTGACCTCTTTGTATACCTTCATTTTTTTTTCTTTCTGTGCCTTGTTATTTATTTTGTACACCTTCTTATGCCTGATGCAGATAGATTTGCATACATGCATGCATACAGTAATAAAATACATAACTAAAACTTTTATACTTTTATAAAATTCATTTGACCCATGTGTTTATGCACTTAATGCTATTAAATACACAAAAAAATAAATGACATGACCAAATTAAATAAAAGAGTTAGGCTTTGCAAACTGAAAACATTATTTCACTGAGTAAAACATTGTTACACATATAAGACATCAATAAAGTAAATAATATTGTTTAATATAAAATAGTTATTTCAAAAGAAAATTTAAATGTCACCACTCAAAATTTGAAATAGAAATTTTATGAGAGTTAATAAAAATACAAAGAGAAAATTTAGAAAATAGAATGGAATATTTACATTTATTTATCTGATAGGTATAAATGTGCTATATTTGAAAGTAAATGTTTTCCTTTATTTCAATTTTCTTTTGTCTTTTTGAGACAGCTGTCCTGGAACTTGCTCTGTAGACTAGGCTGGCCTTGAACTCACAAAGGTCTACCTGCCTCTGCCTCCCAAGTGCTTTTATTTCAATTTTTATTACCAATCTGTAGGAAGCTTTTTTTGCCATGAGCAGGTACAACGTGGCCCTGCTAAGGGAAGGTGGAGCACAGTATCCACCTGCGGCCACTGTAGGGAGTGGTCAGCTGGCTACTTTCGGTTTTTGTTTTTCTAAATATTATTATTATTATTATTATTATTATTATTAGCTGGCTACTTTTGTAACCTGACCTAAGAGGTACTTCCACCTCATGCCCTTAGCCTGGGACAACGGAACATTTCCCACTCTTTGCGTGATTTCCCACCTGCCCAGAGACTGCTGGCCCCTGGACAGGAATTTCAGGCTGACGTCAGGCACAAGCATGCCTGTAATACCGGCTGGGAGGATAACTTTGCCGTCCCCCACGGCGCGCTAGAGATATAATGGCCAAGGCCAAAGAGCCGCACCTTTATCCTCCCGCTGGGTAGGATATACTCCAACCTCACAGCCGACAAAGGCCAATCAACGCAAAGACAGCAGGACCAAAGATCAGCAATCAGCTCGCCAATGCAACCAGTTCCTACCTGTCTGCCCCCCTCGTCCTAGCGCTGGCTCAGGAGATCTCAATCTCACGAGTCCAAAGCGTGGCCTTTATATACAGGCTGGGATGATAACTCGCACCCGCACAGCCACTAGATCTAATCAATGCAAAGAACCGCGCACCTTTAATCCCAGCTGGAGGGATAACTCCACATATCAGCAGCCACACAAGGCCAATAACAAAACGCGTGACCAAACGAAAGATAGCTAGGACGGGGCAAGATCAACAGATCAGCTCAGCCAAGACACACAGTCCTACCTTCCTCCCCTCTTCCTGCCGCTGGGTGCAGGAGATCTCAAATCTCAAGAGTCACCCCCGCGTGCTTTAATACCGGCTGGGAGGATAACTAACTCCTCCCCCACAGCACTAGATCTGATCAAGGCCAAAAGGACCGCACCTTTAATCCCAGCTAGGGAGATAACTCCAACCCCTCACAGCCCAAAGGCCAAGCAACGCGGAAAGACAGCAGGACGCAAAGGAGAAACAATCAGCTCGGCCAAGACACCCAGTTCGCTACCTTGTCTGCTCCCCTCTTCCTGCGTATGGGGCTCAGGAGTATCTAATTCCTATGTTAAGATTTTTCATCTGCATCATTCATTTAATATTTACTGGACACTTACCATATATATGACATTGTGCTACTATGGAAGAACAGTGATATTTAAAATAATGCAGACCGCCCATTATATAACGATCCTAATATATAATTGCTTTATTTTTTTTATTAATTACAGTGGCTTTTCTTCCACTATTTCCCTATCTAGCTTGCTATCGCCCATCGGAGGGGCACATGCTTTGTTAGGGCATCTTTTGTTAAACTCAGTAGACTGTTGATGAGTCGCCTTCAGGCAATCTCCTGGAGTCTTCTGTTTAGATTGTTTACATGTGTTTCCTAACATTATTATTTTTTTTTATTTTAGGTGTTTTGTACATGTGTGTAAGTGTACCAAATGCATGCAATCAGTGCCTGGCAGAGGCCAGAAGAGGACATTGGTTCTTCTGGAACTGGAGTTGCTGATTTTTGTTAGCTGCCTTTTGGGTGTTGGGATTCAAACCTTGTTCTTTGCCAGTGCTCTTAACTACTGAGCCATGTCCCCAGCACCATAGTTTTCCTTTTTCAGTCCTCTTCCATTTTCTAGAATGAAAACCACCATGTAGTTTATGGTAATATGATGCTAGAGATGAGTGTCTCTTAAATTTAGCTTATAAACACTATATCTCTCTTGGCTAGATAGCTACTTTTTTCCCTTTCATCAGAAGCCCAGACCTCCACATGCTTGTTTCCATTTGGGTTGATATTTTAAAAGTTATAGGTAGAATTTTGATAAAGAAAGGCATCTGAATCCTTATTTTATACAATGCCTAATCCACCAACGAACTCCTACTTTCTCCTTTTAAGATAAAAAGCAGGAGAAACAAAATTCTATGCCTGTCTTTGAGAAAGGTACTATCTGTCTGTGGGAGGTCACAAAAGCAAGTAAAGCAAAAATTAAGCAGTGAAAAATTCAAAATGAGATCGTGACCATAGAACCCAGGATCTAAAAATCTGAGCTCTGTTCTGTCTCTGTCATTTCCTTGCAACACGTCCTGGTAATTATTGGGTTNACCCTGACAGAAAAACTTTCTGAGCTTTTTCTTCTCTATTTTTTTATAATACATGGATTTTTTGTAGGAGAATTCTTACATCCATCAAAGTAACTAATAATATACAAATATAGCATAAAAATGGCATTGAAAGATTATATGAATTGCCTCTACACATGTACCCACATATAGAGAGAGATAACAAAAAGTTTAACTAGTCATTGAACTATTATGAAAATAGGCAAGCATATGATTGAGCCTTAGTTAAGAGAGCGATAGTAATTCCACTTAATTATCCCTAAAATAACATGTTTGAAATAATTGTTTTAAAAGTCATGTATAATTTTCCAGGCATACATCTGAAATTTCTCTTACCTTACATGTATAACCAAATGGTCCATTATAAATGTGTGTGGATTCAGTGTAGGAAATCAAGTTTGAATTGGGGGCTATTTCTCAACTAGCACCTCTCAGGGCACCATGTGGATGAAGTCCAGGGATTTTCTGACCCTCCCCCCTAAGAAAGGGAGCAGGACAAACGTTTGGTGGTTAAAGGTACAGGATGTTTAGGTGGTGCAGCCATGTGCAGTGGCCTGGAATTGGATTGGCTTTGACAGGCTGCTGGGACGTGATGTCGTTTTGCTTATAAAGGCAGCTGTAGCAGGCAACTAAACTGAATTCTCATTACCATTATTACAGAATTCCCTGCCATCATTATTTTTTGCTACACATACTAGGCCAAGGCCAGGCCTGCCTTTCGTTTGGGTGCCAGTGGGCTGGAAAGGGTCTTAGGCCAACCAATCCTGGGTACGCGTGTGGGGGAAGTGAAATTGGTGAGATGGAGACATATGCTGAAGATGACCATCAGCTCTTTGTGGACTCTTGAGATTTGAGATCTCCTGAGACCCACGAGCAAGTGCGGGGGCGCGGGCTGAAGAGCCCGCCCCCCCCCCCCCCCCCCCCCCCCCCCCCAACTGAGATTACGAAGAAGGATCGGAAGGAGCAAGCAAAGCACGCCTTCAACACAGTGAAGAGGCGTTTGGAACTCACATTGGAATACAGGCAAGGAGAAGCCCGTATCAGGAACACGAAGAATAGACTACACTGGAAATGAGCAGGATAATCCCACCCAAGCTCTACCAACCCTAATGTGGATGACTCCTGCATTGGGATCCCCCCGGGGATGCCCCAGGAAACAGACATCAGAAACACAATTGGAACATACTTAAAGAACTACAAAATCATAAACAAAGTAAGAACTAAGAAAGAGAATGAGGACCGAGAGAGAGAAGGACAAGCTCCGAGGAAGTAGAACCACTGAAAAGATCCCATGCTGAAAAAAAAAAACCACCAGGAAACAAAAGAGCTACAAAAAGAGATCGAGAATCTCCAAAAAGAAATAGAAACACTAAGAAATCAGAAGAGAAATGAAAAAGGAAATCAAACACTCATCCTTCCAAGAGGAAAGGATGAAAAAAGCATCATAAGCAGAATGGAGGAAGCAAACAAAGAATATCAGACCTTGAGGACAACACAGAACAATAAAAACCTCAAGTAAAGAATATGAAAATTAAAAACTACACAAAAATGGAACACCAGGAGCTGTGGGACACTTGAAAAGATCAAACCTCCGCATCATAGGAATAGAGGAAAGGAGAAGAATCCCAAGAGAAAGGTATGATCAGATCTTCAACAGAAAAAAAAATTTTTTAAAAAAAAAAAAAAAAAAAAAAAAAAAAAAAAAAAAAGAAGCACATAGAACTCCTCCAAACAGACAAGATCAGAAAAATAAATTCTCCACGCCACTCATAGTTAAAATGCTGGACACCCAAAACAAAGAGAAAATGCGTAAAAAGCGACAAGAGAAAAACACAACAAGTGACCTATAAGGGGAAACCTATCGAATAACAACGGACTTCTCATGGCAAACGAATGAAGGCAAGAAGAACTGGAGCAAAGCATTCCCAGTGTTGAGGGACAATGGATGCAAGCCCAGGTTACTATACCCAGCAAAAATGTCCATCATAGTGGAAGGAGAGAGGAAAATCTTCCATTAAATAAACAAATTGAAAGAATACATGTCCGGAAAACCAAACCCTTCAGAGAATACTTGAAGGAAAAAGAAAAGCAATCCAAAGAACAGAAGAAAGGAGCACCAACCCCAGGCAACTAGAAGGAAGAAATCAATAAAAGCATAACGGCAGAGTAGAAACCTAAATCAAAAACCGCAGATGGATAATAAGGCAAAAGGAAGCACACAAACCTATCAGTCATAACTAAATATTAATGGACTAAATTTCCCATCAAAAGACATAGACGGGGAGAAGGGATTAGGAAACAGAATCCAGCGATATGCTGTCTGCAAGAAACACAAGAAACCTTCAAGGACAGGCACCACCTTAAAGGAAAGGGAGGGAAAAAATAGTCCAAGCAAATGTACCAAAAAGAAAGGCATGTGTTGCTGTTTTAATATCGGATAAAATAGACTTCACAAGTAAAAGAAATCAAAGAGACAAAGAAGGCCATTTTTTTTTTTTTTTTTATCAAAGGAACAATACACCAAGAAGATTTCACAATTAGGAATATATATACACCAAATTTCTGGTGTACCAAAATTTATAAAGACAAGTCTCCAGGACCCACAAGTCACAGACTAACCCCAGCACACTCCTAGTGGGAGATTTCAATAGCCCACTGAAGTCCTTTGGATAGGTCAACAGGACAAAAATAAACAGAGGGACATCGGAACTGAACGATATTAGACACCAAATGGACCTCATAGACCTCTACCGAACATTCCATCCTAATCAGAGAATACACTTTCTACGCAGCACCCCACGGAACATTCTCCAAAATTGACACATCCTGGGACACAGCAGAAACCTCTACAATACAAAAGAGTGAATAATTTCATTTCATCATCCTGTCAGACCACGTGCAATGAGCTCACATCACACAGGGACAAGCCATCCTGCCGACAAAACACAATGGAGACGAAACAACCCCTCTTGAATAATGAATGGGTCATGAAAGATAAAGAAAAATAAAAACATTCCCTGGAAATGAATACAATGACAATACAAACAAAAAAAAACTTATGGATACCTTAAAAAGCAATCCTAAGAGGGAAATTTATAGCACTGGGTGCATACATAGAAAAACAGAAGAGCACAAGTGAATATCGAACACTATAGCTAAAAGCACTGAGAGGCAACAACAGATGAACCTAAACGCAACAGACAGGAGAAATAACAAAAATCATAGCAGAAATCAATGAAAAGAGAAACAAAGAAACAATACAAAAAATCAATGAAGACCAAAAGTTGGTCTTTGAAAGATAAACAAGATAGACGACCTCTACCCAGTTAACAAAAAGAAAGAAGAACAACTCCAAATCAATAAAAGCTGTGATGAAAAGGGAAATATCACAACAGACAAGGAAAGATCAAGAAAATTATGGGAATATTACAAGAAAATATATTCCTATCTAATCAAGTGTGGAAAATCGAGAAGAATGGATGAATACTGAAATCTTGGGGAAATCACCAAAGCTTGGCCAGAGGGAGAAACCAGCAGCTTAAACAGACCATAACATATGAAGAAATAGAGGATTTAGTAAGAAGCCTCCCAACTAAAAAAAGGCCCAGGCCCAGACGTTTCACAGCAGAATTCTATAAAAACATTTCAAAAAGACCTACAACATGAAATTTCTTTCTGAAACTGTTTAGAAGTTACAATCAGAGGGACTCTCCAAATTCCTTCTATGAAGCCACATCACGCTATTACAAAACCAGCAAAGACAGAACTAAAAGGAGAATTATAGACCCTCTCCCTCATGAACACAGATGCCAAAATTCTAAACAGAATACTGGCAAAATCGCATAACAGACCCACATCCAAGAGATCATCCATCATGACCAGTTGGATTCATACCAGAGATGCAGGGATGGGTTCAACATACAAAATCAATAACATCATCAACACATAAACGGAATCAAAGACAAAACCACACCATCATCATCGCATTGATGCGGAAAAGCCTTTGACAAAATCCCGGCATCCCCTTCATGCGTAAAGTCCTAGAAGGAATTGGAATGAGGGATCATTCCTCAATGTAATGCAAAGCATATACAGAAACCCACAGTCCAATATCATCCTAAATGGGAAAGGACGGAAACATTCCCCTTTAAAGGTAGAACTCGGCAAGGCGGCCCCCTATCACCACGCCGCTTCAATATAGTGCCTTGAAACTCTTGCTGAAGCAATAAGGCAATAAAAGGATATTAAAGGAGTACGAAGTGAAAAGAGGAAGTCAATATCCCTATTTGCTGATGATATGATTGTTTAACTTAAAGGATGCTAAAAACACCAAAAAACTCCACCAAAAACTCCTAGAAACGAGAAAACAGCTTCAGCAAAGTGGCAAGATACAAAATTAACCTTTGAAAATCAATGGCCTTTCTTTACCCAAGAACAAGCAACTGGAGAAAGAATTCAAAGAGACAGTCCCACTCACAATAGCCTCAAAAACAATAAGATATACCTAGGAACAAACCTAACCAAAGGACACCAAGAAACCTCTACAACAAAAATTTAAACCTTAAAGAAAGAAATTAAGACCTCAGAAGATGGAAAAACCGGCCATGCTCAGGGAATTGGGAAATTAACATTTTAAATGTCCATTTTACCAAAACTCTGTAAAGATTTAATGCAATCCAATCAAAAATCGCCAAGGGAGTTTCCGTTCACAGCTTTGGAACAAAAGTTTCCTTAAATTTTCATTTTTGGAGAAACAAAAGACCCCGAATAGCCAAATCAACCGAGTGAAAAGAGCTACACAGGAGGGATCTCTATACCAGATTTTAAACGATACTACAGGGCTGAATAGTCCATAAAAAAACAGCTGGGTATTGGCACAAAAACAGACCTTTGACCAATGGAACAAAACCGAAGATCCAAATCTGAGACATACAATTTCAGCCACCAATATTTTGACAGGGGGCCAAGATGACTCAATGGAGGAAAGAACAGCATATTCAGCAAGTGGGGTTGGCAAAACAGGATCACCAACTGTAGAAGAATGGAATATTAAACCCCTACTTCTTGCTCTTTACAAAAGTAAACTCCAGATTGATTAAAGACCTCAAAGGGAAACCCAAAACTCTGAAAATGATGAAGAAAAAGTGGGCGCCAGACTAAAGACGTAGGTGTAGGAAAAGACCTTCCTAAATCAGACAGCCAGCTGCCAAGAATTAAGGGTCGACAATTGACAATGGAACTTCATCAAACTCAAAACCTCTGCACATCAAAGAAAACAAGCATAGCACATGAAGAAAAGCCACAGAGTGGTTGGTGGAGGAAAACCTTCACTGCAGATACATCGACAAAGCATTGATTCCAGAATATATAACCTCGCAAAGAACAAAGAAAAAAGAAAACAAACGATCCGCTCAATAGATGGAGCAAAGAACTGAAAAGAGACGTTCACAAGCGAGGAAGTAGAGATGTCTGAGAAACACCTCAAGAACTGCTCAACATCACTAATCATTAAGGAAAATGCAAATCAAAACAACTTTAAGATACATCTTACTCCAGTAAGACTGGCTAGGATCAAGAAAACAATGATACCAAGTGCTGAGAGGTGTGGGAAAGGGAAACACTCAATCCACTGCTGGTGGGAATTAAACTCGTAACAGCCACTATGGAAATCAGGGGAGAACCTTGGAAGACTTGAAGGAACTTGCCACCCGACCCAGCCATACCACTCCTGGCGTGTACCCTCAAGACTTACGCCACCCACAGAGATACATGGCACGGCCATTTTTATTTCAGCTTCTCTTCACAAGGCAAAGAGCTGGAACCACCAAATGCCCCTCAACTGAACGGAATGGATAGAGAAAATGTGAATACATCTACACAATGGAGTTTCTATGTCAGCAAGTAAAGAAAGACGACATCACGAGCTTTGGCAGAAAATGGCTGGAGCTAGAGGACATCATGAGAGGGAAGTAACACAGTCCCAGAAAAAAAACGACGAACGGTAAAGCCCTCATCTGTGGATGCTAGTGCCAATTACCCAGTTTAGGATCGAATGTTAGTTCCTGGACAAACTGTCGCCCATGAAAGGAAACAGCCAGAATTGACCATAGTCCAGACAACAGCTCCAGAGAAAGTAGACTGTTTTTCTTCTCATCCCCCTGTGGGGCCCCTTTTCTAAGCCAGGAACAATCTGCGAGAGGGGTCGTGTAGAATGTAAGGGCTGCGATTGGGGGTGAATGGTGAAACTACAGCAAAGATAAGTTTTGGACACTCATTTGATCCACTTGAGTGAACATACAAGCCCCCCCCACCCCCACGCTGCTGGTTGGTGGGGCTGTGTGGGTTTGGGCACAACAGCCTGCATATTGGTTTTAATGAGGGGATGCTTGTACTCATAAATTATCACTTATTGCTAAAAAAAGTGAGAAAAAAAAAAAAAACTGAGAGAAAAAAAATCTATGCAGCTATAAAAGCAATAATCATAAAAAAATAATCCTTTGATCTCTCCCTTTCTCTCGTCTACCCTCGAGAAAGTCAAGCGGTGGACGGTCGAGATCGTCCGCTCGTCGAAATCAAGGAAAAAGAGGTCGAAAGGTCGGGAACTTCGAAGAAAGCGAGGCGGTGGCTCTCTGTACGTTCTGTGTCTTCTTTATTTGTAATCTAGCGGAAGAGAGGAATGCGTGCTGCTGGCATACGACCTCTCCGGCTAGCAGTAGAGTAGGCGCGGTCGCATGATTAGATGCTCTCCCTGTTACAAATAAAGAAGACAAGAATGTACAGGAAGCCCACAGAAAGTAAATAGTAGAAAATACTCAAATAACAGCTTTGCTTTAAAATACCCTGACAGAAAAAACTTTCTGAGCTTTTCTTCTCTATTTTTTTATAATACATGGATTTTTTGTAGGAGAATTCTTACATCCATCAAAGTTAACTAATATATTCAAATATAGCATAAAAATGCATTGAAAATTATTGAATTGCCTCTACACATGTACCCACATTAAGAGAGAATAACAAAAGTATTAACTAGTTCATTGAACTATTATGAAATAGGCAAGATATGATTGAGCCTTAGTTAAGAGGGATAGTAATTCCACTAATTAGTCCTAAAATAACATGTTTGAAATAATTGTGTTTAAAAGTCATGTATGAATTTTCCGGGCATACATCTGGAAATTTTCTTACCTTACATGTATAACCAATGGTCATTTATAAATGTGTGGGATTGGTGTTGGGAAGATCAGTTTGAATGGGGGGCTATTTCTTACTAGCACCTCTCAGGGCACCACGTGCGATGTAAGTTGGGATTTCTCTGACCCCACCCCTAAGAAAGGAGCAGGACAAACGTTGGTTGGTTAAGGTACAGGATTGTTAGGTGGTGAAGCCTGTGCAGTGGCGTGGAATGGGGCTTGTGGACAGGCTGCGGGGAGCTGGATGTCGTTTTGCTTATAAAGGCAGGCTTGTAGCAGGCAATAAACTGAATTCTGCATTACCATCATTCCAGAATTCCCTCCACATATTTTTTCCACAACAAGGCCAAGGTCCAGGCCGCAGTTCGTGTTGGGTGCCAGTGGGTCGGGAAAGGGTGTCCTTAGGCCAACCAATCCTGGGTACGCTGTGTGGGGGAAGTGAAATGGGTGAATGGACATGCTGAAGATAGACCATCAGCTCTCAGGTTTGGATCTTCAGTTTAATTCCATTGGTCAACTGGTCTGTTTTTGTGCCAGTACCAGGCTGTTTTTATGACTATAGCCCTGTAGTATAGTTTGATGTCTGCTATAGCGATCCCCCCTGTGTTGCTCTTTTCACTCAGGGTTTCTTTGGCTATTCTGGGTCTTTTGTTTTTCCAAATGAAATTGAGGAATTTTTTCCAAGCCTGTGAAGAAACTCTTGGGGATTTTGATTGGGATTGCGTTAAATCTGTACAAGAGTTTAGGTGAATGGACATTTTCACTATATTTATTTTCCCAATCCATGAGCATGGGAGGTTTGTCCATCTTCTGATGTCCTCTTCAATTTCCTTCTTTAGGGTTTTAAAATTTTTGTTGTAGAGACCCTTGGTGTCTTTGCTTAGGTTTGTTCCTAGTTATTTTATTGTTTTTGAGGCTATTGTGAGTGGGAAGGTCTCCTTGTAGTCCTTCTTCAGTTGCTTGTTGTTGGTGTAAAGAAAGGCTACTGATTTTTCTAGATTTATTTTGTATCCTGCCACTTTACTGAAGTTCTTAATCGTTTCTAGGTTTTTTCTGGTGGAGTTCTTAGCATCCCTTAATTAAACTATTTGAGACAGGGTCTTCCTATAGTCCCAGCTGGCCTGGAACTCACTCTGTAGACCAGCCTGGCCTTGAACTCACAGAGATCCACCTGCCTCTGCCTCCAGAGTTGTAGGTTTAAAGGTGTGTGCCACCATGCTCAGCTCAAAGATGGTTCTTAGCCACCATGTGGGTGCTGGGAATTGAACCCAGGTCCTCTGCAAGAGCACTCAGCACTCTTAACCACTGAGCCATCTCTCCAGCCCCTACCAGTCTCAATACTGCTCAAAAGTCTGTAGCCCAAAGTCTCTTCTGAGACCCAGGCCAATCTCTTAACTATAAGCTCCTGTAAAATCAAAAGACAAATTACATACTCCCCACATACAGTGGAACTGAATATCCATTCCAAAGGGAGGACTAGAGGCAGAATGAGGAAATATAGGACCAAAACAAGACTAAAAACCAGTAGGGCAAACACCAAGTCTAGTAGCTGCACATGAGACTTTATTTCCAAAGGGCTTAGATGGATCAGTTCTTCTAGCTTTGTGGGCAACATACATTTCTTTCTTAGGCTAGTACTACTCCATGTTTGCAGCTCTCCTTGGCAAATATCTCATAGCTCTGGCATCTCGAATGTCTTCTTGTGGTCTCCACTGCCAACCAGGCTTCACCTTCACAGCTTCATGCAATGGATGATCAGGGCCTTCTTTATTCAGGGATGCCCCTGCTGCACTCTGCCTGGCCTTGACGGTTCTCTGAAATCCCTGAGGAAGAACTGATAATCCCTTCACTCTTGCACTCTTCATGCCTCTAAAGCTAGCCCCTCATGAATGTTTGGCTGCAACTTTGGGATGGACCCTGTCCTACTTCAACCACATTTGCAACTTTTCTCTGCCCTGGACTTGTTGGAGTAGAAAACCCATTTAGTATTTTCCTTTGAAAAGTTTGAGGCTTAGCTGGGTGTGGTCTTGCCCTGAAGGTACTGTTTCTGTTGTTTATTTGTAAATATCTAGGCCTCTCCTTAATCACTTTAATTTCATTCTTTCTATTGTTTACTTGCAAATCTCTAGGTCTCTCCTTAATCTCTTTAATCTTCCTATCAGAGGGATCCTCCCTTTCAAGAAGTGCCTTGGCTCCAACATTAATCTCCCTAGTGCACTTTTCCAATCCAAACTGTACATTCTGCATTTCTTTCTGCTCCATTTGCTCTTTTTCACTGTAGATCTGTATAATATTCACCATTACTAGCCACACATTTCTACATTAGGCTGTCTTGAAATATCTTCCACCAAAGAAATTAGTCCATTGCTTTTCAATTTAGCCTCAGGCAAGCATTTGGGCTGTGGACAAACTCCAGCCAGACTCTTTGCCAAAATATCCCCATTGCTGCCTAAGTCCTTATTTTCCTGTGAAAATACATTTTTCTCAATATTGCTTTCTTCCAGGCTTCTAGTAGAATGGTCTGTTAATCTCTCCTTACAGCAGTCAACAGCTTTTCCAGCCCAAGTTCTAAAGTCTTCCAAATTTCTCCAAACGTCCACATGGTCAGGTTCTTCACAGCCAACAACCCACTCTCTGGTACCAAATATTGTATTAGCCACTTTTCGGTTGTTGTGATAAAAATCACCATGACCAAGGGAACTTATAAAAGGAAGAGTTTATTTGAGCTTACAATTGACAGTTCCAGGGAATTAGAGTCCATCATGGCAAGGAGGCATGGTGGCAGGAGCTGGAGCAGAAAGCTGAGGTTCACATCTTCTAGTGATATGGGAAGCAGAGAGAGAGAGAGAGAGAGAGAGAGAGAGAGAGAGAGAGAG
>VZQC01005846.1:1071991-1158426 GCA_009823505.1 Rhizomys pruinosus
TGGGGGGTGGGGGGTGGGGGGGTGGGGGGTAGAAAAAACACGTTGGGCGCCAGATGTAGACAATCTCCCAGGCCTGCTGGGGAATTTTGGGGTCTGACTGAA
This sequence comes from Rhizomys pruinosus, assembly GCA_009823505.1. NCBI lineage: Eukaryota > Metazoa > Chordata > Mammalia > Rodentia > Spalacidae > Rhizomys > Rhizomys pruinosus. The sequence goes on from VZQC01005846.1 coordinate 1,072,094, forward strand.
GGAATGGGGGTGAGAGGCGCAGAGTCAAGACACAGACCCTGGGAGTCGGGTGAATGCAGAGGGCAAGCTGATGTGGACTCGTTTATTGGGGGCAGGGTTAAGGGTTATGTAATGTTTGCATTCCGGCTTGTGATTGGTCCAGGTCTGCAATGCTGCTTGTATGGTCTCACCTGCCTAGGGCAGGTTAGGTTGATGAGGGACAAGCTCTGTGCATGTGTAATTCTCAGCATACTGGCTATACTACATGTTCCAATGTCTGCATCAGGCAGAAGAGAGCAACTGAAGTTATAGGCAGTTATGAGCCACTCTACTTGGGTGCTGGGAACCAAACTCTGGTATTCTGGAAGAACAGCAAGTGCTCTTAACAGCTGAGCCATTTCTTCAGTCTCATTTTATTTTATTTTATTTATTTTATTTTATTTTCAAAGTCTCACTATGCATTCCAGGCTGGTCTGAAACCCTCCATCCTCCTGTCTCAGCCTCTTAAATACTGGGATTACAGGCATGTGCCACCATATTCACCTGGAAAGGCTCATTCTCTGTAAATATGTGGCATTTTTACTAGCTGTGTTGCTGTCAGTTCTGGGCCTCCACTTCCTAATTCTTACCACTGGGATGTGAACATTAACATCTGTATAGGGTTCTTAGGAGTAAAAGAGGTAGAGATTGGTGAGAGCTCTGACCACTGAGATCCAGTGCTTGCCTGCTTGTGACCAGAATTCTTATTTACACAGAAGCACATGGGGCTGGGCTGTAGTCTGCTGATATCAGAAAAGATACTGCCCAGAGTGTATGCCACTTTGTGTTCCTCCTCCTCTTGATACCAATGATAATGGACCAGTGTTCTGAAAATAGTGGTCCACAACTCTTGTAATATGAAGGTCATTGAAAGTGTAAAACATTTTTTGGTTACATTGTTTCATCAATTGAGGAAATAACTAATGACAAAAAGCTCCTGAGGATTCAGGAATATTGTGACTTTATATAGGAAAGTGAGATATTGCTAAAGTCCCCCAAATCCCTGAAAACCAGATTATATTTGGCTTGATCATCTAGTGTTCCTGTTTCTTTGGGTTTCCTACTCTTTAATTCCTCATGTATTGCCTTTAATTTTACTCTGTTGCTCTCTTAGATAAATCCATATGGAGTCCAGAAGCTCAGCCCTGTCTTTCACAACATTTAACCACGTACAGAATTGTTTGACTGGTTAACACTCCCCATGAGGCCTTCAGCCACTTTGCTGACTCTGTCCCTCCTTTTGTATCCTCATGAACTTTCAAAGCCCAGGCTCCTTCCACAATCCCCCCCCCCCACTGCACATGTGCCAGGGAGTTCACAATCTTTCCACTGCACATGTGTTTTTGAGACTACAGTCTCTTGCACTGAACATGTACCTCAGAGACCATGATCCATTCTACTGCACTTGGTCCTCTGAGGTGTAGCATTTTCTGTTTCTGATAGTTTTCCCTGAAGGAGGGTGGTTCTGCTACAGCTGGTTTCCTCAGCTTATCTGACATTCATTACTCCCCAGTAAAGTATCTGTGTTTGTGTCAAACTGTTGTATATATGTGTTGGGCACATTATTGCAAAATTCATAGGCATAGCTTGAATTGTGTCTGTACTGAAAGTTTCCTTGTATATAGTATCCACTTAACCTTAGAACCCAAGAAACTGCATGTTATTCCCACAAAATCACATTAAATCCATGGATGTGCATATCCTTTCATTTTCAGATAATTTTGTCTCTTAGTAACAAAAGCTTAAAGTTTAGCCCACTAAGAAAAAAGTCTTATAATATTTTTATTTATCCTGAGTTTGTCTTTACTGAAACTTTAAGCATTTATATTCTTTATTATATTCCAGATCTCAGCCATCAAATCTTACATATTTAATATTTTATAAACATTGATCCTTTCTACCTTTGGATTTGACTATTCTATACTAAATAATGCTGATTAGTCCTTGAATTTTATCTTAAAGCTCTCTTACAGCATGAGTGTGGGAACATTATGGGTAATATTTCCTTCCCACCCATGCCCTCTTATCAATACCATTTGCTAATGGTTTTGATGTTATGAAGACAACTGCCCATTTCCTCCTTGCTGGATTATATAAGACAGAATGCCGACATGGTGTCTTAAAAGTTAACAGAGATTAATTATTTTTTTGTTTCCATAGTGATTCTAATTTTCTTATTTTTTTTATGTGTATGAGTGTACTACATGTAGGTAGTTGCACCCGTGTCATGCAATGCCACGGAGGTCAGAAGAGGGCATCAGATTCCCCTGGAACTGGAGTTAAAGATGGTTCTTAGGTTCCATGTGGGTACTAGGAATCAAACCCGTGTCCTCTGCAAGAGCAGTTGGTGCTCTTAACTGCTGAGCCATCTCTCCAGTCCCAAATAGAGATTCATTATTAAACATTCATTTTTCTGTAAAGAAGACTTAGAGATTGCAATCTCTTCAAATTAGTAACATAATATATTGGCTCATTGGATAATTTTAGTAATATAATTGGGCAGCAGGGCTGGAGAGATGGTCTAGCGGTTAAGAGCACTGACTGCTCTTGCAGAGGACCTGGGTTTGATCCCCAGCATCCACATGGCGTCTGAGAACCATCTTTAACTGCAGTTCCAGGGGAATGCAACACCCTTTTCTGACCTCCACAGCATTGCACAACACGGGTGCACAAACCTGCATGCAGACAGTACATTCATACACATAAAAAAAAAAATAAAAAAAATTGGGCAGCATTTGGAAACAGATGTATAATAAATCTTTACTTTCTTCATGGTTGCTTAATTCTCCTAAAATTTCCCTTTCCCCAAGAAAACATCATACAATACCCAGTAATTAAACTGTGAACCAAAGTGTGGTTGTAGAGACAGTGGATGTGTATAGAGTCAGTATCTGTATAACTTGTTTATACATTATAGGTTTAAGATTTTAACTTTTGGGGCTGGAGAAATGGCTCAGTGGTTAAGAGCATTGGCTATTTTTGCAGAAGACTCAGGTTCAGTTCCCAGCACCCTCGTGGTGGCTAACAGAGCCCCATGACTCCAATTACATGGGATCCAATGCCCTCTTCTGGCCTCCAACGGCACTGCATGTATATGGTGCACTTACATACATGTAGGCAAAACACTCATATACATAAACACACACACACACACACAAAGAAATTGTAACTTTCAGAAAATACTAAATATAAAGCAGGGGCATATGCCCTCTGTTTGGTATTGGAAATATGGAAAGGACTAGAAATAAGCCTGGTCCTTGCAAGGCTTATAGTTTAGAGATCAGACCAGTGGGTCAGAAAATTGCTACTGTACAAAACAGAGAATGGTAACGTCCTGAGAGGCAAACAGGGATCAGATTACAAAGAAGTGAGAGAACAAAGTCCAAAGAGAACAAAGGGAAGACTTCATGGGTAGAATCTTAGTGACCCCTAAATGGTGGCCACTGAGGTGTTAGGAGATAATTCAAGACAGAAGACAAGGTGTTATAGATCACTTTATACAACATTTTGAAATTAAATGATGAAACGTTTTGGTTAGCATGTATCCTTTGCAGTTTTAGATGGGTTTTAGAATCATCTATTTAAATTGCTATGTGAAATTCTACTGAGATGAGGAACTCTGGTTGGGGAAGGAGTTTACAGAAAAGAGCTGGTGAATCTGGAAAAAGTGACCAAGTAGCCTTCTTGAAACACCTGTCTTGTGGAGAGGTCAGAACTCCTGGGGAGCCTTCAGGAGAGGGACCTGTTCCTAGCTGTTACTTCTGTGAATTCACAGTGGGCATCTGGTCCACGGTTGCTGATGTGATGATGAACAGCTGGTAGATGGGAAGGGGAGTTGGGCATAGCCATTGCATAATTAAGGATGTGAAGTTGAGAAGACTGAAGACAGATTGAGCCTTGCTAGCACTTGTCTAGTTTTCATCACCTACAACCACAGTGACCTTCATAGACAGTAGCTGCTCCTTCACTTCTAAATTCTGTACAAGCGTTTCTTTTAGTTCTTCCAAACCCAGAATTGAGTAGGGAAGGAATTTCTGAAATGTATCTCTAAATCAGTCAGTGGACAAAATGTGAAACCACTTCATCTTTGTTCTTTTTGCATCACAGTCTTTACTCACATAGTGATCGAATCCCACTAGTTCGATATCCTTGTTGTGTGTGGATGGTGGTTCTACCTCTTTGTTACCTGGGTCTTCTTTAATTCAAGAGTTCCCACATTTTATGTCTGGATTACTCAAATTACTTCCTAACTTGAAACTCCAGGGGTTGCCACAGATCATAATGTAATTGATCTCCACAAAGATTTATAGTATGCAGATCTGTGTATGATGGTACTGTGTCAGGTCTAACCCCCACTTCTCCTCTATAACTTGGAACATCCTTTAAAAAGGAAAAATGACTGTGTCATTCTCATACCTCAAATTCTTCTTGACTGCTCATGGCCTTTGCGGGAAAGCTCAAATTCCTTAGCACAACATAAAATCTATTTATGGTTAAATGATGTGTCTGCAATAAAAATTGAAATGGGAATTCTGCCTTAGCCACTTAAAAAATGTATGACACCAGACAAGCAACTTAATCTCAACAGGACTTGAGTATTTTTCACTGTGAAATAGAAGAAGAGTCCTTCTTCAACAGTGCTGGTCAGAATTTAATGAAATATAAAGCATTTAGTCTACTGGCTAGCACATGCTAACTGCAATAATTAATGTTGAAGCATTATTATTCCCTTTATGCTGCAATCTCCTTTCATTACGCATCTCACCCCAATGCTTACATTTCAGCAAACTGAACTCCCTTTTCTTTATATTTGCCTGTCCTGCCTCTTTCTCTACTCATTCTCCATTTCTCCCTTCTTGGAAGAATGCTCTGATTTCTCAGGCTAGATTAAAATACCATAAACTTTATTTATTACCAACTGGCTAGCTCCCCCACTATGTAATATATTATCCAGAGTTCTCCACAGAAACAGAACCAATAGAATATATATAGTCATATAAATATATCAGGGGCAATTTATTTTAAGAATGGATTCATGTGGGCTGGAGAGATGGCTCAGCAGTTAAGAGCACTGACTGTTCTTGCAGAAGACCTGGGTTTGGTTCCCAGCCCCCACATGGTGGCTAACAATCATCCAAACTACAGTTCAGGGGACCTGAAACATTCTTCTGACCTCCAAGGGCATTGCACTTACACACTTGTAGGCAATACACTCATACACATTAAAAAGTTCCAGGAGACCCTGTCTCGAAAGACCAAAAAAAAAAAAAAAAAAAAAGTTTATTGAAAGCTGGATATGGTGGCCCATGCCTTTAATCCCAGCACTCAGGAGGCAGAGTCAGGCAGATTTCTGTGTTTAAGGCCAGCCTTGTCTACATAGTGAGTTCCAGGCCACCTGGGGCTACAGGAAGACCATGTCTCAAAAATACCAAAAAATGTTTATTGAATTAATGGTGATGATTGTATTAATTACTCATTTCATTGCTGTGACAATGTGCTGGACAGCTTTAGTGTCAACTTGACACACCTAGGTTGAGGGCGCCTCAATTGAGGAATTGGCTCCATTGGACTGGCCTGTGGCCACGTCTGTGGAGTACTGTCTTGATTGTTGGGCAGCGTGGGAGGGCCCAGCCCACTATGGGTGGCGCCACCTCTGGGAAAGTTGTTGTGTACCGTATAAGAGGGCAGGCTGGGCATGGGCCAGGGGAGCAAGCCAGTAAGCAGCACCCCTCCATGGCCTGTGCTTCAGCTCCCGCCTCCGGATTCCTGCCCTGAGTTCCTGCCTTGGGGTCCCTGAGTGATGAACTGTGACCTGGGAGATGTGAGTTGAATAAACCCTTTCCTCCCCAAGTTGGTGTCAGTCAGAGTGTTTTGTCACAGCAATTGAAGAGAAACTAGAACAGAAAAAAAAATACCTGAAAAAAGCCATGAAGGAAAGGAAAGGCTCATTTTAGCTTACAGTTTTAGGAGCTGCAGGGTTCAGTCAATTAATTACTGTGGAGAAAGCCTAGTGCCATCAGGTGGCCAGTCACCCTCCATCTACAACCAGGAAACTGAGAGCAATGAGTGCCTATCCTCACTGACTCTCTTCTTTTTTTATTACTTTTACTTTATGTGTATGAGTGTATTGCTTGCATGTATTTAAGTGCACCTGTGTCATGCAATACACTTGGAGGTCAGAAGAGGGTGTTAGATGCCCTGGAACTGGAGTTACTGACAGTTGTTAGCTGTCATGTGGGTGCTGGGAATCAAACCCAGGTCCTCTGCAAGAGTAGCCAATGCTCTTACCCATTGAGCCATCTCTCCAGCACCCAATTTTATACTTTTTGACCTCCCTAAAGTCCTCTCTATCTTCCTCCTCCTCCTCTTGTTGGTTCCATTCTGTTCCTCAAATTGTTCCCCTCTGGTTTCATGACTTACCTGCCGTTACCCTCTCTTGTTTTTCTCTCTTTGACATCTTTCCCATCAGTTCCCATTTTACGTTCATGTTCCAAACACAGACACAGACACAGACACAGACACAGACACAGACACACACACACACACACACACACACACGCACGCACACACACACACACACACACACACACACACACACGCACGCACACACACACACACACGCACACACACACACACACACACACACACACACACACACACACACACACAATCTGCACCTTCCCATGTATGGGAGAAAACATACAACTTGTCTTTCTGGGTCTAACACGATGATCTTCAGTTGTATGTGACGGTAGTTTTATCTGATAGAAGTTCTTTTTCTCATAAGTTCCAGATTTCCATGTAATCAGAATGCTTGAAATAAATCATACCTGAAAAAATTTCATATTCTAGATTGATAGACATTCAATTTCTTAAAATTTAGGCTAAAATTTAACATCAGTAGATATAAAATCTAAACACTTCTGTGGGCATGTTGACCTATTTGGGAAGCAGTCTCATTTTCAGGTAAATTCTTATTTGCTTTAAATAAAAGTCTTGCTAAATATGGAGATGATCACAGTCATCAGCATACCATATTCTGTTAGGCTTATGACTCTGACTCCTGCCCAGAGAGTGTAGGAGAGATGAAGAGATTACTTGTTGTTTCTTACAAATGAGTAAGATTAAGTGGGAATCTCGCTAGAAAAATGGGTGAAATGGTATCAGAGAAGTCAGAAAAGAAATAAAAATGGCTGTAAATGTATGGAAAATATATGTAATGTGGAATTTTTTCCTTTTCTAGAAAAACTAATTTTAATTTAATTTATATTTATGTGTGTATGTGTGTATGTGTGTGTCTGTGTAAATGTTAGTGATGTATCTGAGGGTGTTCAAAGAGCCCAGAAGAGGGTACTGGATCCCCCAGAGCTGGAGTTATAGGCAGTTGTGAGCCACCTGATGTGATTGTTGGGAACTGAACTTGGGTCCCTGAAAGAGCGGAACGTACTCTTAATAACTGAGTAATGTCTCCAGCCTCATCATTTTGTTTTTGCTTGTATGTACATGTGCATGTATGAAAAGGCCTTTGACAAAATTCAATGTCTCTTCATGGCAAAAGTTACAGAGAATCTAGGGATGTAGGGCACATATCTCAACACAGTAAGAGCGATATACAGCAAGCCCACAGCCAACATCATACTAAACAGAAAAAAACCCTCAAAGCTTTTTCACTGAATCAGGAAAGAGACAAGGATGTCCACTCTCTCCACTCTTGTTTGATATAGTGCTTAAAGTTTTAGCTGGAGTCATAAGACAAGTGAAAAAGATAATGGGGACACAAATTGGGAAGGAAGAAGGCGAGTATCCCTATGTGCAGATGATATGATTCTATACATAAAAAAAAACTCTCTAGACTCCATCACAAAACTCCTAGAGCTAATAACCACATTCAGGAAAGTAGCAGGATACAAAATTAACACGTAAAACCAGTAGGCTTCCCACATCCTAACAACAAATGCACCAAGAATGAAAGCAGGGAAACAATCCCATTCAGGATAGCCTCAGAAACCATGAAATATCTCGGAAAAGATCTAACTAAGGTAGTGAAAGGATCTATATAATAAAAATTTGGGATCCCAGCACTCGGGAAGCTGAGATGGAGCCAGTGATCCTGGGACTCAAGACACAGAGATGGAGCCTGTGATCCCAGGACTCAAGACACCAAGGCCCTGATCTCAGCACTCAAGACGCTGAGATGAAACCCGCGATCCCAGGACTCAAGATGCCAAGAAGGAGCCCGGGATCCCAGGATTCAAGATGCTGAGATGGAGCCGGTTGTCCCAGGACTCAGATGCCTAAATGGAGCCTGGGATCCTAGGACTCAAGATGCAGAGACGGAGCTGGTGATCCCAGTACTCAAGACGCTGAGATGGAGCTGGTGATTCCAGAACTTTTTGGAGCCTGTGATCCCAGCACTCAAGACGCTGAGATGAAGCCTGTGATCCCAGCACTCAAGAAGCCGAGATGGAGCCCAGGACCCAAGCACTCAAGACGCCGAGATGGAGCCCAGGACCCCAGCATTCAAGACGCCGAGATGAAGCCCGTGATCCCAGCACTCAAGAAGCCGAGATGTAGCCCGTGATCCCAGCACTCAAGACGCTGAGATGGAGCCCGTGATCCCAGCACTCAAGATGCCGAAATGAAGCCCGTGATCCTAGCACTTAAGACTCTGAGATGGAGCCTGGGATCCCAGACTCAAGATGTGGAGAAGGATTCCATGATTCCAGCACTCAAGATTCTAAGATGAAGCTGGTGAACCCAGCACTCAAGATTCTAAGATGGAGCTGGTGAACCCAGCACTCAAGGAGCTGAGATGGAGTTGGTGATCCCAGCACTTTTTGGAGGAACAAAAAATGTAAAGGGAGCAACAGCAACAAAAAGACTTTTTCCAAGAACTTACTCAAACAGTAAACTTCTGCATCACAAAAGTTAAAAAAAAAAAGACGAGAAAAAGATACAAGACAGGACTTAACATGTAAGGCAGACTGCATGAGTTGGGGGTGGGGAGGGGCATGGATGGGAGGAAATGCATAAACTCGATTAAGAAATATTGTATGTGTGGCCTCCGCGGTATTGCACGACACGGGTGCATGGACCTGCATGCAAACAGTGCATTGATACACATACAGAAATAAATAAAGTTAAAAAAAAAGAGTTTAAAAGAAATATTGTATGAAATGCACAAAAGCTCAATAAAAAATTAAGGAAAAATTTGAAGAAAGAAATTTAAGATATAAGAAGATGGAAAGATCTTCCGTGATCATGGAAGGATCAATATTGTGAAAATGGCTATCCTTCCAAAAAAAATTCTACAGATTCAATGCAATCCTTATTAAAATTCCAACAAAATTCTTTTTAGAAATTGATGAAATAATCTCTCATTTCATGTTGAAACAGAAAAATCCCAGGATAGTCCAAACAATCCTGAACAATAAAAATTTCTAGAGATATCATCAATCCTGATTTAAAATGATAGTACAGACCTATAGTAATAAAAACAGTTAAAAACTGTCATGAAAACAGATACGTTGACCAATGGAATAGAATTGAGGACCCAGATTCAAGTCCACTCACTAAAACCACCCAAATGATGAAGGAGCCAAAAATACACATTGGAGAAGATAGTGTGTTCCACAAAAGGAGAAGAATGAAATTAGATCCCCATCTTTCTCCATGCACAAACCTCAACTCCAAATGGATCAAGGACCTCAACATAAGAGCCAATATCTTGAATCTGATAGAGGAGACAATAGGGCTTACACTGGAATCTATAGGGATCTACAGTACAGGAAAGGACTTTCTGAATATGATAACCTGTGATAAGCCAGGCATTAAGTCCAACAACTGATGGATGAGAACTCAGGAAACTGAAAGGCTTCTTTACAGAAAATGACACTGCCATTTAGGTAAAGAGGTAACCTGAAGATGGAAAAATCTTTATCAGCTCTACCTCCGACACATGCTTATTACACGAATATACAAAGAGCTAAAACAAGCCATCGGGGAAATGCAAATTAAAACTATTTTGAGATTTCATCTTACCTCAGCTGGTGGAAGTACAAACTGGTGTAGTCACTTTGGAAATAAGTATGGAGATTCCTCAAAAAGCTAGAATTAAGCCTGGAGAGAGGACTCGGTGGTTAAGAGCACTGGCTGCTCTTGCAGAAGAGCAAGGTTCAGTTCCCTGCACTCAAAAGGTGGCTAACAACCATCTATAACTCCAGTTCCAGGAGATCTAATGCCATCTTCTGGCCTCTGTGGGCTTTGCATGACACAGGTACACTTACGTACATGTAGACAAACTACTCATATACATAAAATAAAAATAATAAATAAAAGGTACAATTAGATTGACCACATGATCCAGCCATGCCCCTCTTGAGTTACTCAAGGACTCTGCATCCTCCTACAGAGATATCTGTTTATCCTGCTCTGTTTGTTCACAATAACCAGGAAATGGAAACAACCTAGATGTCCATCAACTGATAAATGGATAAGGAAAGTATGGCACATTTACAGGATGCAATATTATTCAGTGGTTAAGAAGAAATTATGAAATTCAGGTAAATGGATGGAACCAGAAAGAATCATCCTGAGTGAAGTAATCCACACTCAGAAAGACAAACTCACATATTAACTGTCATAAGTGGATGCTAGCTTAGGTACGTGTGTTTCAATTGGAAAAGCCATAGTTGTCAGGAAACTAGCAAAGGGCCATAGGTGGGGGCCTTCATGTGAGGGAATATAGAATGCAGTGATATAAAAGGGGAAAGGGAAATAATGGTGTAGGAAGGGTTAAATGGGGTTGGGAGGGGGAAGGTGGAGTAGAAGAGAGGGACTATGGGTAGGAATAATTAATACTAAAGGACTTTAGAAAAAGTCATAAGGAAATCTGCCACTAGAGAAGCTTCTCAAAGTATATATATATATAAGTATATATAGATACATAAATAGCTCTATATATCTAGTTTAAATGGAGTTACCATATACTAGGGCACAATGCCCCTGCTAGATGTTATAGGCTAGCAGAAAAAGTCATTGTGGCCAGGAATGGACCTGTCTTTTTGAAACTGGTTTGGCCAGGGGTCACATAAGTCTCAACAAGACTGCCATTGCCCCTGCTCCCCGAATAATCACCAGAACTTGATGGTAAGACCACATGCTGAAGACACTATATATGTGAGTGTGTAGAAAACAAATAAGGAGAAATTCAAGCCTGGTACTGACCTTGCGACTTCCTTCTAATGGTGTAGCTTTCATATGCTGGAAGAAGCTGTGCATGCTTACCAGAAGAGAAAATGTAATATCTTTGTTTTTTTTTTTTTTTTTTTTATTCATTATACAATTTATTCTTTTTTTTTTTTGTTTTTTTAACAAATCTAGACCCATGTTCCCGCTCATTCCCCTAACCCGCCAGAGCATACGTGCATTCTGCCAGACAGGCTTTCCATCTCTTAGTCTTTCTCAATAGTTTCCATGGGGAAGTTGACTGTTTTTGAGCAGAATTCACTGTTACAGTCAGTTTACTTTGATGCAGTATTTCCGTTGTGGTTTTTTCCAAAATGCATTATGCCCAACTGCTTTGTACAAAAGCTCAGGGGGCCTTACACAAGAAATACTTACAACTGGTAATTGTCACTAACATCCACAATGAGTGATACCATGCATCGTTTGTTTTTCTGGACTGTGTTTACTTACTCAGCATGATGTCCCTCGAGCCTCCAGCTTTTCTGCAAAAGCTCGTGATGTCCATCTTTCTTTACTGCTGCATAGAATTCCATTGTGTAATGTACCACGAATTTTCTCTATCCACTCGTAAGGTGAGGGGCATTTAGGTTGGTGTCGCAACTCCTTGCTATGGGAATAGAGCGCATAAACATGGCCGTGCCATGTATCTCTGTGGTGGAAAATACTCCACCAGAAAACTCCTAGAAAACGACTAACAGCTTCAGCAAAGTGGCAGGATACAAAATTAACCTTAGAAATCGAATGGCATTTCTTTACACCACCAACAAACTGGAGAAGGAATTCAAGGAGTTCCCACTCACAATAGCCTCAAAAACAGTAAGATACCTAGGAACAAACCTACCAAGGATACCGAAGACCTCTACAACAAAAATTTTAAACCCTAAAGAAGAAATTGAAGAAGACCCAGAAGAGGAAAAACCTCCCATGCTCAGGAATTGGGAAAATTAACATTGTAAAATGTCCAGTTTACCAAAACTTCTTATATAGATTTAATGCAATCCCAATCAAAATACCCAAGATTTTCTTCACAGGCTTGGAAACAAAAGTTCTTAAATTCATGGAAAAACAAAAGACCCCGAATAAGCTAATCAATCCGGATTGAAAAGATCTAACAGGAGGTCTCTATACCGGGATTTTAAAACTTGACTACCCAGGCTATATCATAAAACAGCCTGGTACTGGCACAAAACAGACATGTTGACCAATGGAACAGAACCGAGAATCCCAAATCTGAGCACATACAATTTCAGCCATCTCTATTTGACAAGGGCCAAGAAACCACATGAGAAAAGCAGCACTTCAGCAGTTGGTGTTGGCAAAACTGGATCAACCACTTGTGAAGAATGAAATTAAACCCCTAACCTCTCACCCTGTACAAAAAAAAAGTAAACTCAAGATGGATAAATACCTCAACGGAAACCCAAACTCTGAAGGTGATAGAAGAAAAGTTGGCAGCAGAATACAAGACAATAGTCTAGGAAAAGACGTCCTAAATCGAGACAGCAGCTGCACAAGAATTCGGTCGACGCATTGCAAATGGGACCTCAATCCAAACTCAAAGCTTCTGGACATCAAAAGAAACAATCAAGGAAGTGAACGAGAAATCCCACAGAGTGGGAGGAAACCTTCCCACGCAGATACATTCTGAAAGACATTGTTTCCAGAATATATGAAACTACATTCAAAAACAAGAAAAAAGAAAACAATGACCCGCTCAATAGATGGAGCAAAGAACGAAAGAGAACTTCACAAGTGAGGAATTAGAGATGTCTGGGAAACACCTCAAGAAACTGCTCACATCATTAATCATTAAAGGAAATGCAAATCAAAACCACTTTAAGATATCATGCTTACTCCAGTAAGACTGGCAAGATCAAAAAAAAATGATACCAAGTGCTGGAGAGGTTGTGGGGAAAGGGGAACACTCATCCACTGCTGGTGGGAATGTAAACTTGTACAGCCACTATGGAAAGCAGTGTGGAGAACCCTTGGAAGACTTGGAATGAACTTGCCACCCGACCCAGCCATACCACTCCTGGGCATGTACCCTCAAGACTTATGCCACCACAGAGAAATGTAATATCAATTTTATACCACAGTAATAACTGGTCTGGCAAGATATACCCACGGGTGTAAGAATGGCACAAATACTGTGGAGTAGCCAACCACTTTCTGATTGGATTTAAGGGCAGATTCATAAGACAGAGCCTATATTTGGCATTGATAACAAGGCTAGGTTCCTGGGCCTAGATAGGCCACAGGGCATGGGGAGAACCTACTGCTAAATGGGTATAGTATTTGAGTACTTCTAATGACTTATTTTTATATTCATATATTAATGCACCTCTTAACTCTCACCAAAGAAGACTCTTGTAGCAGATAGTGATGAATACGGAGACCCATAACTGGTCAACCTGCAGAGAATGAGAGACTGAAGCATGCTTAGCTCTGAATGAGACACATATCAAAGCCTTTCCTCACAAGGCTCAGAGATAATTGCTGAAGAGGGAGTGGAAAATGTATAGCTGGAGATGGTGGATGACCACAAGGAAACTTTTTTCCAGAGAGCAGGGCGGTTACTCAGATGAAGTCATAGCAACTGTGATAGCACACAAAAGACCTGGGTAAACTCAAGCCAGACAAATTTCCAGCATGGGGGTAGGTTAGAAGCCCCAACCCCAGCCCCAGCCTCAGCTAGGGAGCTGTTATCAAGTGATGGGTGCTGGGAGAGGAAGAGTCAGTTTTCTTTAAAGGTATAATACTGGGTAGGCGGAGCAGGCTTTAGGGGAGGGATCCACACTGCCAAGGGAATTTGGGGACACAAATTAGATTCAATAGGTCTTAAAAATAAGGGACATGAAAAAAAGGCCATTGATAGTAAGGAGAGATAGAGATAAGGAGGGGGTCTGAGCATGACTAAAATACATTGTATAAAATTCTCAAAAATCAAAAAGACAAAAAGTCAAAGTCACATCATCAGAATGTTGGACATGGGTAAGGGGTCACTCTCTGCACAGGCCTGTCCAACTGCACAAGTTGCATGCTCATGGAAACATTCCAGTGGAAAGTCTGAACAGCTTTTCCCTCTAGAGAGTCTCAACATTACACATAAAGGGATCCTTTAACTGATCACACTGGCTTAAATTTGAACATGTAGTTGATTCCTTCTTTGCTAGGCAATGAGGAGTTGGGTGAAATGGCAGATTCATTTATGGCAACCAAAACATTACTCAGCAGGGTGTGAATTAAATTTCTGCTCTTTCTGAAAAGACATTAACTTCTCCTTTTTATAGGAGAGCTGAGAGTTGAGGGGTTAAAAGATTGCTCCAGACCACTCAAGCAAAGTGGAGGGAAGTGAGTGGTGAAATAAATTTGAAGCAAGAAGTTACTCTGAACTACTGCGTCAGTTGAAGAAAGAATGTACTTCATTGGTTTGGAACTTGACCAAGAGTTGCTCTTCATTTTGGAACAATACCATACCAAGGCCACACTGATTTTGGCATTTAATAGGTGAAACACATTTCCACGGATACAGTTTGTAGAAGTGTTTTGTACTTCGCTGGTCTTCTGGTTTTAAAAGGTTATGCCTGAGCCTACTGCTGTATGTGTTATTTTACTGTCAAGTCCATTACTTCATTTATCATTTGTATTATAAACAATATTTTAATAGTTTTGTTAAAAAATTAAATGTCTATGTTGGGTGAGGCAGCACATCCTTGCAATCCTAGTAGTAAAGGAATTGGAAGCATGAGAACTGTGAGTTTGAAACCAGCCAGTGAGACTCTGTTTAGGACAAAAGAAATGTGTATAGGTGGGGGTAATGGTGAATACTGATCAGTAACCTGAAAGGACAGAGATGGGCCTGTGGGCAAGTCTATGAGTATTATGTTGAATAGGTTGGCCTCTGGGCATGTTTGTGATGGGACATCTTGAAGAGATTAGCCACTGAGCAAGCCTGTGAGGGGTAATCTTCTTGAGTAGTTTATACTCTGGGCATGTCTGTGAGGGGTTATCTTCTTGAATAGGTTAGGCTCTGGACAAGCTTGTGAGGGGTTATCCTCTTGGATAGGTTAACCTCTGTTCATGTCTGTGAGGGGTATCCTCCTGAATAGGTTAGGCTCTGAGCATGCATGTTTGTGGTAATAGTGAATAGGTTAGCCTCTGGGCATACCTGTACAGTGTTAATAGGTTAGCCTCTGAGCATGCCTGTGTGGTGTTATGTTGAATAGGTTAGCCTGTGGGTAAGCCTGTGAGGTGATGTCTTGAATAAGTTAGCCTCTGAGTGTGTCTGTGAGGGATTATCTTGAATAGGTTAGCCTCTTGGCATGTGTGTGAGGGGTTATGTCGGATAGGTTATCCTCTGGGCATGTGTGAGTTGGATAGCATCTGGGCATGCCTTTGAGGGGTTATCTTGAATTGATTAACATTTGGCCATGTTTATGAAGGGTTGTCCTAGTTTGTCTTCCATTGCTGTGACAAAACACTCTGACTGACACCAACTTGGGGAGGAAAGGGTTTATTCAGCTTACATCTCCTGGGTCACAGTTGATCACTCAGGGAGCCCAAGGTAAGAACTCAGGGCAGGAACCTGGAGGCAGGAGCTGAAGCACAGGCCATGGAGGAATGCTGTCCACTGGCTTGCTCCTGGCTTGCTCTCTGGCTCATGCCCAGCCTGCCTTCTTATACTGTCACTGCTCAACAATCAAGACAATACACCACAGATGTGGCCACAGGCCAATCCAATGGAGCAAATTCCCCAATTGAGGCTCCCTCAACCCAGGTGTGTCAAGTTGACACTAAAGCTATCCAGCACAATTGACCCCTTGTCAACTTGACACACAAAACACATCACTATTAAACCACCACCTTTCCAGTTCTTATCCCCAAAATATGATGTTAACATGAATCACAACCTAAGACAGTACAACCTCAAAAGCCTCACAGTCCTTAAAATGTCCAAACACTTAAAAGTTCACAGTCCGTTAAAAGTCTCTTAACTGTGGGCTGCTGTAAAATCCAAAACAAGTACTGTCTTATTTCAAAGGGAAGAATCAGGCACTCTCAAACAAAACCTAAGTCCAGCAAAGTAGCTCAAGGCTGGACACCTGGGATTCACTCACGATCTTCTGGGCTCCAAAGGGTCTCGGCAGCTCCCCCTCTCCGACTCTGCCGTCCGTGGCACACTCATCTCGCAGGCCCAGGCCGACTCCATTCTACACCTACCGCTGCTCTTGGTGGTCGTCCCAGGGTACCGGCATCTCCAAAAAGCTGGGGTCGCTACTGAAACTGAGGCAGCACCTTCACCAATGGTCTCTTCTGACCTCTCCTGGTGCAAAGCCTCAGCTTCTCTCCATGACCCCTGCAATCCTGGGGTCTTCACAGCAACCGAGGTGCACTTCCACCAATGGTCTTTCCTGACCTCTCACAGTGCCAAGCCTCGGCTGCTCTCTGTGACCCCCTCAAATTTCAACACCGGAACCATATAGGAGACTCTTACACGTTACCAAGTCCGGCTTCTGGCTCGAGATGGAGGCTCAGGCCCTTTCTGGGTCACAGCTTCTGTGTGCTGACCTTGAAGATATTCTCCCCAGAAGATTTCACCTCAGTGATGCTGGTCTCTTGTTACTTACAGCTGATTTTTCAGCCCCAGCTAACCAGCATCAATTGCCCCAGTACCACAAAAGTTTCACTTCAGGTTCTGGTCTCTTGTTACTTACAGCTGATTCTCCACAGCCCCAGCTGACCAGAACCCACAGATTACACAGTCCTGATGATCTCTGCTCTCCTTTGAAACTAGAAACTTCACAAGCCAGGCCTCCATCTTCTACAACTCCTTCAGCAAAACTGCTCCAAGCTCCACAGCAACAATCTTTAGGCATTCAATGATCTTCCCAGCCCAAAGTTCCAAACGCCTCCACAATCCTTCCCCAAAACACCAAGGTCAGGTCTGTCACAGCAATACCCCACTCTTCTGGTACCAATTTCTGTCCTAGTTTGTCTTCCATTGCTGTGACAAAACACTCTGACCGACACCAACTTGGGGAGGAAAGGGTTTATTCAGCTTACATCTCCTGGGTCACAGTTCATCACTTAGGGAGCCCAAGGTAAGAACTCAGGGCAGGAACCTGGAGGCAGGAGCTGAAGCACAGGCCATGGAGGAATGCTGTCCACTGGCTTGCTCCTGGCTTGCTCAGCCTGCCTTCTTATACTGTCACTGCTCAACAATCAAGACAATACACCACAGATGTGGCCACAGGCCAATCCGATGGAGCCAATTCCCCAACCGAGGCTCCCTCAACCCAGGTGTGTCAAGTTGACACCAAAGCTATCCAGCACAAGGGTTATTTTGAATAAGTTATCCTCTGGGTATGTCTGTGAGGGGTTATCATCTTGAATTGGTTAGCATCTGGGCATACCTGTGAGGGGTTACCTTGAATAGGTTAGCCTCTGGGCATGTCTGTGAGGGGTTATCTTGACTATTTAAGCCTCTGGTCATGTGTGTCAGGGGTTATCATCCTTTACAGGTTTGCCTTTTGAATACCTGTGAGTGGCTATCTTCTTGACTAGGTTAGGCTCTGTGCATGTCTGTGATGTGTCATCATCTTTAATAGGTTAGCTTCTGATCATGTCTGTGAGGGTGTTATCATTTTGAATAGGCCAGCTTCTGGGCAAGTCAGTAAGGTGATATCTTGAACAGGTTAGCCTCTGGGCATGTTTGTGAATGTTTGTCATCTTGACTAGGTTAGCCTCTGGGCATGTCTGTGAGGGGTTATCTTGAGTGGGTTAGCCTCTGGGCATGTCTGGGAGAGGGTTATTTTGAATAGGTTATCTTCTGGGCATGTCTGTGAGGGATTATCTTGAATAGGTTAGCCTATAGGCATGCCTTTGAGGGGTTATGATCTTGAATTGGTTGGATCTGGGCTTGCCTGTGAGGGGTTATCTTAAAAGGTTAGTATCTGGGTATGCTTGTGAAGGATTATCTTGAATAGGTTAGCCTCTGGGTATATCTGTGAGAGGTTATATTCTTGAATAGGTTTCCCTCTGGGAATTTTTTGGGGGGGTTATCATCTTGAATAGATTAGCCTCTGGGCATGTCTGTGCGGGGTTATCTTGAATAGGTTAACCTCCAGTCATGTCTCTGAGGGGTTATATTGAATATGTTAGCTTCTGGGCCTGCCTGGAAGAGTTATCTTTAAATGGTAGCCCATGAGGATGTCTGCAAGAGGCTATCTCTAATAGATTAGCCTCTGGGAATTCCTGTGAGGGGTTTTCATCTTGAATAGGTTATTCTCTGGAGATGTCTGTGAGGGGTTATCTTGAATAGGTTAGCCTCTGGTCTCGTCTGTGAGGGGCTATCTTTTATAGGTTAGACTCTGGGCATGTCTGTGAGCAGTTATATTGATTAGGTTGTCCTCTGGGCATGTCTGTGAGGGGTTACCTTGAATAGGTCTGCCTCTGGTCATGTCTGTGAGTGGTTATCTTCTTGAATAGGTTAGCCTCAGGGCGAGAAGGTGATGGGTTATCAACTTGAATAGGTTAGCCTTTGGGAATGTCTGAGAGGGATTATCATCTTGAATATGTTATCCTCTGGTTATATCTGTGAGAGTTTACCTGAATAGGTTAGCCTCTGGGCATATCTGTGAGGTAATATAATGAGTAGCTAACCTCTGGGCATACCTGTGAGAGGTTATCTTGAATAGGTTTACCTCTTGGTATGTGTATGAAGGGTTATGTTGGAGAGGTTATCCTCTGGTCATGTCTGTGAGGGGATATCATCTTGAATTGCTTAGTATCTGGGAATGTTCCAAAGGGGTTATCTTGAATTAGCACCTGAGCATGCCTGTGAGGGTTACCTTGAATAGGTTATCCTCTGGGCATGTCTGTGAGGGGTTACCTTGAATAGGTTCACCTCTGGTCATGTCTGTGAGGGGTTATCATCTTGAATAGGTTATCCTATGGGCCTGTCTGTGAGGGGGTTACCTGAATAGGTTAGCCTCTGAGGATGTCTGTGAGGTAATATAATGGATAGGTAGTCTCTGGGCATGTCTGTGAAGGGTTATCATCTTGAATTAATCAGCATCTGGGATGCCTGTGAGGTGCTATCTTGAATAGGTTAGCTTCTTGGCATGCTTGTGAATGGTTATCTTGAAATAGCCTCTGGGAATGTCTGTGAGGGGTTATGTTGATTAGGTTATCCTCTGGGCATGTTTATGAGGGGTTATGTTGGCTAGGTTATGCTCTGGGCATGTGTGTGAGGGGTTATCATCTTGAATTGGTTAGCATCTGGGTATGCTTGTGAGGGATTATCTTGAATTGATTAACCTCTAGACATGTCTGTGAGGGGTTATCTTGACTATTTTAGCCTCTGGTCATATGTGTCAGAGGTTATCATCTTTTACAGGTTTGCCTCTTGAATGCCTGTAAAGCAGTTATCTTCTTGACTAGGTTAGGCTCTGTGCATGTCTGTGATGTGTCATCATCTTTAATAGGTTAGCCACTGATCATGTCTGTGTGAGTGTTATCCTTTTGAATATGTTAGCCTCTGGGCAAGTCAGTAAGGTGATATCTTGAACAGGTTAGCCTCTGGGCATGTTTGTGAATGTTTGTCATCTTGACTAGGTTAGCCTCTGGGCATGATTGTGAGGGGTTATCTTGAATAGATTAGCCTCTAGGCATGTCTGTGAGGGGTTATAGTTAATAAGTTATCCTCTAGGCTTGTCTTTGAGGGGCTATCATCTTGAATTGGTTGTCATCTGGGCATGCCTGTGAGGGGTTATCTCGAATACTTTAGTATCTGGGCATGCTTGTGAAGGGTTATCTTGAATCGGTTATCCTCTGTGGATGTCTGTGAGGGGTCATCTTGAATAGGTTAGCCTCCAGTCATGTCTGTTAAGGATTGTGATCTTGAATAAGTTAGCCTTTGGGGATGTCCGTGAGGGATTATGGTGACTAGGCTAGCATCTGGGCTTGTCTGGAGAGGTTATCTTTAAATGGTAGCCTGTGAGCATGTCTATGAGAGGTTATCTTGAATAGATTAGCCTCTGGGCATTCCTGTGAGGGGTTATCTTGAATAGGTTAGCCTCTTGTTATGTCTGTGAGGGCTATCTTTTAAAGGTTAGCCTCTGGTCCTGTCTGTGAGGGGTTATTTTAATTAGGTTAGTGTTTAGTCATGTCTGTGAGGGGTTAATTTGAATAAATTAGCCTCAGGGCATGTCTGTGAGGGATTATCTTGATTAGGTTAACCTCTGGGCAACTTTGTGAAGAGTTATCTAGAATACTTGATTGAGGTGGGAAAACGGATGTAATCCTAGATTTTGGGGCAGAGGCGTTTCCCTTCCAGGGAACATGTGTGTGAACAGGGAAAGACAGAGAAATATTGAATGCTTCCTCTTATGTGGAATGTAGATTTACTAACACATATATAGCATGTGAAAGTACATGGGGACAATTTAGGGGACATAAAGATATCTGGGTGCCGAGGGTGGTTTTGCACTCCTTTAATCCCTGCACTTAGGAGGCAGAGGCAGGAGGATCTGTGTGAGCTCAAGGCCAGCCTGGTCTACAGAGTGAGTTCCAGGCCAGCTGGGGCTACAGGGAGACCCTGTCTCAAAAAGACCAAAAACAAACAAAGAAAAACCCAAAGGGAAAAAAACCCCAAATATATCTGGGTGAAGGGCCAAACAAGAAAAAGTCCTGATCTGTTGAACATGGGAACATACAATGATATACATCAAGCTACTGATACTAAGGTGGAAAGTGTAAACTGCTGGTGCTGTGGTTTAAAGCTGTTGGGAGGATACAGCAGTGTCAGTGATTGGAGGCTGCATAGTCAAAACTGAGGAAGAAACCAACAGGAAGCAAACTGAGTGACCAACCAATCCCCCATATTAACATTTGAGATTAGCAGCAGAAGGCAAACAAATAAACAAAGGGGGAAAAACAACAACAACAACAACAAAAATACACATGCCAAAAAATACAACGGAAAAACAACAATATGGGAAAAGCTCAAAATAAATCCCCACCAAACTCAACCATTCCTGTAGAAGATCCCAACAACGAGATCTCCCTGGAAGGGAACCAAGATACCAACCTTAAAATAACAATTGTAGACATATTCAAAGACTAAACAGAACAAATCAAAGAACTAAAGGGAGAGAACGAAAAACTCATGAAAGAACTAGAAGGAAAGAATGATAAACTCTGGGAAGAAATAAAAGGAGAGATTGATAAATTCAGAAAAGAACTAGAGGAAGAGAAATATAAACTCCAAAAAGAACTAGAGGAAGAGAATGACAAACTCTGGAAGGAAGTGGAAACATTGAAAAGATCTCAGGCTGAGAGGAAAAAAAGAAACTGACCAGCAAAGCAAGGAGCTACAAGAAAAGAATGAAAAGCTCCAAAAGGAAGTGGAAATACTGAAGAAATCGCAGGATGAAATAAAAAAGGAAATTGAACATTCATCCAATCAGCAGGAAAGGATGGGAAGAAGCCTTAGAAGCAGAATGGAAGAAGCAGAAAAAAGAATATCAGACCTACAGGATAACACAGCATAGCTAGAAACCTCAAGTAAAGATTATGAAAAATTAAAATAAAAAACACAAGAGTGGAACAACCAGGAAATGTGGGACACCATGAAAAGACCAAAACCTCTGATCATAGGGATTGAGGAGGGAGAAGAATCCCAAGGAATGGTATTGATGAGATCGTTCAAACAGAATAATCAGAAGAAAGCTTCCCCGAATCTGACCAAAGACATATCCATAGAAATACAAGAAGCACATAGGATCTCAAATAGACAAGATCAGAAAAAGAAATTCCCCACACCAAATCATAGTTAATAACACTAGATTCCAAAAAACAAAGACTAAATCCTTAAAGCCACAAGATGAAAACAACAAGTTACGTATAAGGGGAATCCCATAAGAATCACAGCTGACCTCTCAGCTCAGTTGCAAAAACCATGAAAGCCAGAAAGACTGACCAAAGTAGTCCCAGCACTAAATGAGTTTAATGCCAACCCAGATTACTATATCCAACAAAAATTGCAATCATAGTTGAAGGAGAAATAAAAAAATCTTTCAAGGACATAAACAAAATGAATAGAACAATGTCAAATAAAACCAACACATTCAAAAAATACTTGAAATCCAAAGAACAGAGGAAAGAGCACTATCCTTAAGCAATCCCAAGTGAAAAAATTACAAAAAGCCATAACAGACTGGAATAAATTACCTTAACCAAAGAAGCCAGAACATATAAAATAAGTTGAAAAGGAAATTAACACACACATCTCTCAATAATAACCTTAAAAATATTCATGGGTTCTAAACTCCCCATCAAAAGACATAGACTGGGAGGACAGATTAGGAAACAGAATCCATCATATGCTGCCTCCAAGAAATCCATCTCTTACCCTCAAGGACAGACAGAACCTTAGAGTGAAAAGATGGATAAAAAAATATTCCAGGAGCAAATGGTACAAAAAGCAAGCAGGATGGCTATTCTAATATCAGACAAAATAGAGCCTCAGAGTAAGATTAATCAGAAAAGACAAAAGAGGGCCATTATATCCTTATCAATGGAACATATAACTCGAAGAAGATCTCACAGTTTTAAATTATTTATGCACCAAACTCTCGGTGCACTGAACTTTATAACCACATCTTCAGGACCTCAAGACACAGATTAATCCCAGTATGCTAATAGTGGGGGACTTCAATACCCCACTGAGCCACCTGGATAGGTCAACTGGACAAAAAATAAACAGAGAGACATAAGAACTGAACAACACAATACACCAAATGGACCTCACAGATATCTACAGAATATTCCATCCAAACACCAGAGAATATACTTTCTACTCAGCGCCCCATGGAACATTCTCCAAAATTGATCACATACTGGGACACGAAAGAAACCTCAACAAATACAAAAGAATTGAAATTATTCCATGCATTCTGTCAGACCACAGTGCAATAAAGCTTAATATTAACACCAGGGTCAGCCCTACTAACTATAAGAATACATGGAGACTAAACAACACAATACTAAACAATGAGTGGGTCAGAGAAGAAATAAAGAATGAAATAAAAGCATTACTAGAACTAAATGAAAATGACAATACAACACAACAAAACCTGTGGGATACATTAAAGTCAGTCCTAAGAGGGAAATTTATAGCCCTAAGTGCCCACATTGAAAAAACAGAAAGAGAACAAGTAAACGATCTAACACTGCAGCTAAAAACACTTGAAAGACAACAACAAATGAATCCTAAACCCAACAGACAGGAATAACAAAAATCAGAGCAGAAATCAATGAAATAGAAACAAAGAAAACAATACAAAAAATCAATGAATTCAAAAGCTGGTTCTTTGAAAAGATAAACAAAATAGACAGACCTCTAGCCCAGTTAACCAAAAGAGAGAAAGAGCAACTCCAAATAACTGCATCTGCAATGAAAGGGGAAACATCGCAACAGATAAAGAAAAGATCCAGACAATCATACAAGAATACTTCGAAAACCTATACTCTGCTAAATTTGAAAACCTAAGGGAAATGGATGAATATCTGAAATTCTGGGATTCGCCAAAGCTTAACCAAGAAGAGATTGACAGCTTAAACAGACCCATAACACTTGGGGAACTTGAAGATGTAATAAAAAGCCTCCCAACGAAAAAAAGCCCAGGCCCAGATGGCTTCACAGCAGAATTCTATAAAACATTTAAAGAGGTCTTACAACCATTACTACTCAAACTTTTCAGAAGGATACAGAGGGAAATATCCCAAACTCCTTCTACAAAGCCAGCTTCACTCTAATACCAAAACCAGGCAAAGACACAAACAAGAAAGAAAACTATAGACCTATATCATTGATGAACACAGATGCAAAAATTCTCGACAAAATACTTGCAAATCACATATAGACCCACATCAAAAAGATAACCCATCATGACCAGGTTGGATTCATACCAGAGATGCGGGGATGGTTCAACATATGTAAATCAATAAATATCAAAAACACATAAATGGACTTAAAGACAAAAACCACACAATCATCTCAATTGATGCAGAAAAAGCTTTTGACAAAATCTAGCATCCCTCCATGCTTAAAGTCTTAGAGGGAATTGGACTGGATGGATCATTCCTCAATGTAATCAAAGCCATATACAAGAAACTCACAGCCAACATCATCCTAAATGAAGAAAAGTTGGAAGCATTCCCCTTAAAGGCAGGAACATGGCAAGGCTGTCCACTATCGCCACTCCTCTTCAATACAGTGCTTGAAATGCTCGCTAGGGCAATAAGGTGAGAAAGTGAAATTAAAGGAGTACTAATTGGAAAGAGGATATAAAACTATCCCTTTTTGCAGATGATATGATAGTTTACCTAAGGGATGCTAAAAACTCCACCAGAAAACTCTTAGAAATAATAAAAATTTTCAGTAAGGTGGCGGGATACAAAATAAACCTAGAAAAATCAGTAGCCTTTCTTTACACCAACAATAAGCAACTGGAGAAAGAATATAAGGAGACCTTCCCAATCACAATAGCCTCAAAAAATACCTAGGAATAAACCTAACAAAAGACACCAAAGACCTCTACAACAAAAATTTTAAAACCCTGAAGAAGGAGAATCAAAATGACATCAAAAGATGGAAAGACCTCCCATGCTCATGGATTGGAAAAATTAATATAGTAAAAAATGTCCAAAAAATGTCCATTCTACCCAAATTAATATACAGATTCAATGCAATCCCAATCAAAATCCCCAGGAGCTTTTTCACAGACTTAGAAAAAAAATCCTTAAATTCATATGGAAAAACATAAGACCCCGAATAGCTAAAGCCACCCTGAGTGAAAAGTGCAATACTGGGGGGATTACATTACCAGACTTCAAGCTATATTACAGGGCTATAGTCATAAAGACAGCCTGTTGCTGGAAAACAACAACAACAACAACAACAACAAAAACCAGGACCATTGACCAATAGAACAAAATTGAAGATCCTAACTTGAGCTCATATAACTTCAGCCACCTCATATTTGACAAAGAAAAAAGCTCAATGGAGGAAAGATAGCATCTTCAGCAAATGGTGTTAGCAAAACTGGATCACCATTTGTAGAAGAACAAAATTAAACCCCTACCTCTCACCCTGTACAAAAAGAAACTCCAAGGGGATCAAAGATCTCAAACTAAAACCTGAAACCTTGAAGGTGATAGAAGAAAAAGTCAGCAGAAACTTACAAGACATAGGTGTAGGAAAAGACTTTCTAAATCAAACAGCGGCTACACAGGAAATGACAACAGCTGACAAGTGGGACCTCATCAAACTCAAAAGCTTTTGTACAGCAAAAGATACAATCAAGGAAGTGAAGAGAAAACCCACAGAATGGGAGGAAACCTTCACCACTGATACATCAGACAAAGCATTAACATCCAGAATATATAAGCTACTTAAAAAACAAAGAAGTAAGA
This sequence comes from Rhizomys pruinosus, assembly GCA_009823505.1. Lineage (NCBI taxonomy): Eukaryota > Metazoa > Chordata > Mammalia > Rodentia > Spalacidae > Rhizomys > Rhizomys pruinosus. Next base: position 1,097,840 of record VZQC01005846.1, read on the forward strand.
AAACAAAGACCACTCAAAATATGGAGTAAGAAGCTGAACAGAGACTTCATCAGTAAAGAAGTAAAGATGGCTGAGAAACATCTTTAAAATGTGTTCAACATCATTATAATTAAGGAAATGCAAATTAAAACCATACTAAGGTATCATCTTACTCCACAAGACTAGCCAAGATCAAGAAAAAACAAAGACACCAAATGCCGGCGAGTTGTGGGGAAAGGGAACATCATCCACTGCTGTTTTCTCTTCTTTTCTTCGTGGGAATGTAAACTGGTACAAACACTGTGGAAAGCAGTGTGGAGTAACCCTTAAAAACTCAAAATGAGCCTACCAACTTGACCCTCCATATACCACTCTTGGGTATATTACCCACAAGATGCATCCTACTGCAAAGATACATTACACAGTATGTTTATTACAGCTCTCTTCACAATAGCAAACCAACCCAAATGCCCCTCAATGATGACTGGCCTAACAAAAATGTGGTATATCTACACAATTGGGTGTAGCAGCAGTATAAAGATGATGACTATCATGAGTTTTCGCATGGTAAATGGATGTGAACCTTGAAGCAATTATACAAGTGAAGTAAACAGTCCCAGGAGAAAAAAAAAAAAAAAAAAGATGAAGGTCTCGTTCACTTGTGGCTGCTACACAAATCACCCAGTTGGCAGGAAAGCGACAATTCCTTATATTATATTTCATTGTACTGAACAGCCAACTGTGCTATTACAATGTGAATCTGATAAATGGGCTCTAGAATTGTCTACCACTTATACTCAACATTGTAAAACCATATCAAGATGGAGGATATGTAGTCAAATTCTAAAAAAAAGAATGTAAGTTACTACGACTTTATACCTGCATGCCAAATTTATGTTTAAATGTTGACTCTCTAAAGCTGTTTAGGATTAACCTATAGTTTATTTTCAGGAATTTAATTAATTTTGTACTTATGTGGTGGAGTGTATAGATGATATTTTGGAATAATATAAAAAATAAAAAAAAGAAAATCTGAATCAAATATAGCAATAAATCTCACTGTCACATTGTGGTAAGGATCATTTTGTGAAAATTCTAATGTCCCATGTGCCTGATTTAGTCTTGGAAAAAAAAATGATCTTTTTAGAACAGACGGAACTCTGTGTTAAATAAGCAAGTGCAGCTGGGACATAGGTGGACACGCTTTATCCTAGCACTTGGGAGGCAGAGCAAGCGATTTGTGAGTTCAAGGCCAGCTGTCCTATAGTAGTGAGTTCAGGACAGACCAGAGATACAGGGAGACCCCGTTCTCAAAATAGACCAAAAAATATATATAAAGCAAGTGCAGCACAGCTTTCATTCTGATTTGCTGCTAATGGCTGAGTATTCACAAGTCTTCCTATCATTTTTTTTTTGCATTTCCATTGAGACTCAGTTACATGACACATGTTATTTCTTCCCACTCCTATTAAAAATCTGCTGAAATATATTTTGTTGCTTCACATTGCCTAAGAGGTAGTATTCCCTCTTCTCATCCAACGATCAGCAAGTGACTTCTGGTTTGAACTCCCTTTAGAACAGACTTTTCTCTGAAGCGCTGATGATTAGTTTCATAATGGATGGACTCCTTAAGGCACTGGGAATGAATGTTCTTTCCTTTCTGTATCATCTTATTGTTTTAGCTTTTCATTCCTCTCATTACAAAGTAACTATATACACTGCAGAAATTTAATGTGTGAAGTCTATTGCTTTGTTAACAAATGAACTGAGAATGCAGTGGCTTTCTGCAACAATGACATGGTCTTCATTTTTGTAGGTCAAGCAGTGAGATTCAGCTAGGAAGCCAATGTGATTATTTATTTACTTCTTAGAGGTCATAATTTTGATACATTTGCTGTATAGGCATATGTTGGAGCAATACAAAGGGGAGGGAACAACAACAACATAAAGACTGGGTCAAAGAACTGACTGATACAGTTAAATTCTGCCTCAAACAACAAGCCTCTGCAGTGAAAAACTTTGGAAAGACTGAGAGAAAGATGCAAGACATGTATGGCAGAATGCATGAACTGGGGAGGGGTGGAGGGGAGGGAGAGGGGAATGTATCTAAATTGGACTGAAAGATAATGTATGAAATACACAAATCATCGATAAAAGTGTTAAAAAATAAAAATATTTTAGAAAAAAAAGAAATATAAACACATTTTCATGACTACCAAAGAAATACAGAAATTCCAAGTGCTAAGTGTATAGTAAGTTGCTTCTCTGAAGGGTGAAGCAACCAACCACACACAACTACCAGTTGTGTGTTACATGTTCAGTCAATAGCATTGTCATATACGATGATGGTCCTGGAAGATTATAATGCAGCTCAACAATTCCTGAAAAAAATTAGAACAAAACTAAAACAGAAATAATTATGATTAGAGAGTTAAAGTTTAGCAAAATGCTTAGACATCTCTTTGAAACTAGGTAAAAATGTGACAGAAGAAAACATATCACTCATGAACACTTCGGAAGATGTAAAGACACCTAAATAAATCAAAGGAACTTATGTAAAATATATTAAATTCTGAGAATAATGAAAGAAGACAAATATTTGAAACATTGTCTTTTACTACAGTATTGAAAAATTTGAAGATCTAAAGTTTAAAAGGAATCAATTCATGTGTTTATTATAAACTTAATTAAAACAACATGATTTATTTGAACTTTATTAAAACTTTACTATATGGGGGCTGGAGAGATGGCTCAGCGGTTAAGAGCACTGACTGCTCTTGCAGAGGACACGGGTTCAATTTCCAGCACCCACATGGTGGCTAAGAACCATCTTTGGTTCCAGTTCTAGGGGAATCCGATGCCCTCTTCTGACCTCCATGGCATTGCATGACACGGGTGCACCAACCTACATGCAGACAGTTCACTCATACACATAAAAATAATAAAAAATAAAAAACTTTAAGGTTAATTAAAAATTAACAGCTGCTGGGGACCACATACAGGAGTTCTGTATGTCAGGGAAGTCTTCTGCCACATGCTGTGGTCCCTAGCCCAGAAATGAAATTTTTGAGGAATATAGGAAACAGTTTAAAAATTCTCTTTGGAGTTTGCCTTGGTTAACTTTCACTGTTAGCTTGACACAACTCAGGAGTCATTTGAGAGGAGTCTGAGGAACTGTCCAAATCAGACTGGCCTGTGGGCATGTCTGTGGGGGGAGGGTTCACACCACTGTGAGTAGCTCCATCTCTAGGCTGGTGGTCCTGAAATGTATAAGAAAGTCACAGTGTAAGCTGGCAGATGAGGTGGCCAGCAAGCAGCATCCTCCCAGGTTCCTGCCACACTTCTTTGGCTGTGAAGTGAGTTCTTTGGTCAGAGGTAATGTGTGTGGAACAGTGAGTAACATGGCTGCTTGCAAGTTCCAAATTTCAGTGGCTCAAAGGTGAAGGTTTCTTTCTGGCACATGTAACAGTCTAATGAATGAAGCACTGAAGAAGACTCAAGGATCTGGGCTTCTTCCACAGTGTGGCTTTATCATCTGGAGCCCTAACTTCTGGGACTAGAGATAGGAATACAGATGAGAGAGGATGTGGTGGAGAGAGAAGGGAGGATTTGTGGGGTGTAGTATCTACAGAAATGGATGGGCTATGCTTCACTTTTGCTCTTATTTATTAGAACTCACTTATGTGGTCCTGTGATATAACAAAGGGGAGATGAGGTGTAGGAAGTTTTCTTTTTATACTGAACAGTGACCATATGGCCCAGCTAAGAGGAATGGAAATACAGTGCCTGTTTTGCAGACCCTGTGGGGAGCTGACTCCTCAGTGCAGAGGCCAGCTGGCTACTTCTCGTAGCCCAGCCAGAGTGGTACTTCCAACTCAGGCCCTTAGCCTGGACCCACGAGACATGTGTTCCAGTCTTGGCAGTGACTTCCCACCTGCTCAGAGCGTGGACAGGAATTTCAGGCTGATGGCTGATCACCTCCCTTCAGCAAATACCCGCTCAGAACACCAGGTACCCAGATTGGTGGTCCACAAAGGGGAATCTTTTTCCAACCCACTGGCCACCCAAATGAAATGCAGGCCTACCTTAGCCTGTATGCACACAATAAATAATAAAAATAATGGCCGGAGCTGGGCGTGGTGGCACACACCTTTAATCCTAGTCCTTGGGAGGCAGATCTTTGTGAGTTCAAGGCCAGCCTGGTCTACAGAGTGAGTTCCAGGCCAGCTGGAGCTACAGGGAGACCCTGTCTCAAAAAGACCAAAAAAAAAAAAAAAGTTATGCAGCAAATAACCATCCATGTATCACTTTGACGTTACAATTTTGCTGGACATGCTCACTTCTATCTATCTAAGCCTGTCTGAGTCAGAGTCTAGGCTTTTCTAAAAGCTAATGGGCTGGATCAGCAGTTCAGTTGGTAGTGTTTATCTAGTTTGCAAAGGTCCTAGGTTTGANAAACAAAAAAAGGCTGGGAATTCCGTGATGATGTTACTAAGAAGTTCAAATTTATTCCTTGCTACAGCCTGCTTTTATAAACTAAATGACATCAGTTTCCAGGACCAATCACAAGTCTCCTAACTCTGTACCACTGTACACTGTTGCCCCACCCAGCATCAGACACCTAGGCCACAATGCTTGCTCCTCCTTGGGGCAGGGGCCAGACCCTCGACCACGAGGTGCCCTGTGGTGTGCTAGTTGGAAAGCCGGTTGGCAATTCGAGCTGGATTTCCCTACAGTGAGGAAATACATTCCTGTGTTTTCAGGATGACCCGACAAATTGGTGAATATTTCCTGGTTTATTGATGGTTAGCCATACCTTCTAAGCCCTCCTGGAAGGGATCTTACCATTTAGATTTTATTAATTTATTTATTTACCAATGATTTATTATACATTTATATATTTATATAAATATATTTATATATTTATTTATGAATGATGAGGTTTACAGGTGGCTGAGGCTGGCCTCACTTGCTGTATGGCTGAGGGTGTTGTGAATTCTTGGTTTTCATTTTTCCTTTCATGTGCTGGGATTATAGGTGTATCCCATACCAGGCTGCTATCTTTATCTTCTTTCTCTTTCTCCTAACTTACTACTCAAATTCCAACAAAATGAGCTATGTGTTCTGTTTCGAATAATGTTTTCGGTTGTGGGGTTTTGTATTTTGTCATCTTAACTATGTGAACTGTGTCTCTCAGGCCAAAGTCCACACACGGCTCTGTGGAGGTGTGGTTCTGAGGGAAATCTGCGGTAGGACTGGCGGGCATCACAGGAGGGCTGTGCAGAGCCCAGGCTTGGCTTTCTCAGCCCAGGAGGCAGGCTCCTGACCCACACATGCTCCAAATCTTCCCAGCTTTCCCCTCCCATCTCTTTCAGTCCTGGGCCAGGAATGAGTGTGTTTCTGATGGAAGGATACAAGTTTCTTCTGTAAAGCATGTTCGTTATTTTATTTATTTATTTATTTTTTGTCTTTTCGAGACAGGGTCTCCATGTAGCCCCAGCTGTCCTGGAACTCTCTCTGAAGGCCAGGCTGGCTTTGAACTCACAAAGATCCGCCTGCCTCTGCCTCCCAAGTGCTAGGATTAAAGGCGTGCGCCACCACACCCAGCTAGCATGTTCGTTATTAAACGCAGATGTTTGTTACAGGTTCTGGTTTGACCTCCTCTTGTATTTATATCCAGCTTACCCCGCTCACCTGGCAGTCACTAACGCAGTGACTTCAGACCACCATCAAAAAGAGGAAAGCACCATCCACTGCTTTCAACAGCATGCAGTACCAGCGGAGGCCAGCAGAGGGAGGTGGATCCCCTGGAACTGGAGTTAGAGATGGTTGTGAGCACTGTCATGTGGATGCTGGGGACTGAACCCCTGTCCTCTGCAAGAGCAGTAAGCTATTAACCACTGAGCCACCTCTCCAGCCCCGCTAACACCATTTTCACTCTCAGTGGCTATCCCTCCATTCTCCATTCTTTGTCCGGGCTTTAATTTTTCTAGCTTCTGCTATTATCACATAAAGTTTAATGTCTGTAATTCTCTTATGGAGACTCTTTGGTTTTGCAGACATACTTCAGGGGTGGGCTCAATTACCACTTCTTTTCATCCTGTGCCATCGATTCTTATAAATAACACCATTACTTTCCCTTTGAAATTTCATGAGGTTTTTGAACACATTTCTATTAAGAATTTTTTTGCTGCTTTCCAATTTGTATTTCTAAATCCTAACACATTTGGTTTTAAGGATACTTAAAATTTGGGGCTGGAGAGATGGCTCAGCTGTTAAGAGCACCAGCTGCTATTGTAGAGGAACTGTGTTTGATACACAGCACCCATTGCTAACAACTATTTGTAACTCCAGTTACAGGGGAATCCAACAGCCCCTGACTCCACAGACATTGTATGACATGGGTGCACTTACACACATACAGGCAATATGCTTATACACATAAAATAAGCATGTTTAAAATTTGTATAGAAAATAAATATAATATTAAGCTGGCATTAAATACAAATGTTTAAAAAGAGTTCTTCAAAAGCAATAGTGAATTTCTATCCTTGAGGAAACAGGTTTAATTATAGTAAATGTAGTAATAGTATTGTTCCCAGAGTTGTAAGCATAAATATGTATAAATATATTTATAGAAATTTAATGACTTATTTGGTGTACAGAGATAAACAGACCCAAGTCTCCCAACCCTCAGTATTTCCAGACAGCTAAGGACTTTGGTAGAGATTCCATTCTGGAAAGGTTCAGTATTTAAAATGGAGAGTAAGGCTAAAAATCACCTTACAAATGGAGAGAAAAATCCGAATCATAAAAACTGCACTTTAAGAAAAATGTAGCTGGGCGTAGTGGCACACATTTTTAATCCCAGCACTCAGGAGGCAGAGGCAGGTGGATCTCTGGAAGTTCAAGTCCAGCCTGGTCTACAGAGCAAGTTCCAGGCCAGCTGGGGCTACAGGGAGACCCTATCTCAAAAATGCAAAAAGGAGAAAAATATAAAAAGTTGTAAGTGGAAGTAATATACACCCATCTTAGATGTAGTCCATCAATCCATCCATCCATCCATCCATCCATCCATCCATCCATCCATCCATCCATGAATCTACCTGTCCATCCATCCATCCAACCCTCCAACCATCCATTCATCCACCCATCCATGCATCCATCCATGTATCCACGCATCCATGCATCCATCCGTCCATCCATCATCCATCCATCCATCCATCCATCCATCATCCATCCACTTGATGAATACTTACAATAGCCTTTTTGTTAGATATTAAGCAAATGGATGGGAAAAGACCTTTTGCCTTAGAATTTTATTGGATAGTTGGAGACCTGATTTGAGGAATGAATCATCCACACCCATACACCCATACATGGTGCAATAATAGGCTTATTTTTTGTCTTTTTGAGACAGGGACCCCCTGTAGCCCCAGCTGTCCTGGAGCTTGCTACGTAGACCAGTCTGGCCTTGAACTCATAGAGATCCACCTGCCTCTGCCTCCTGAGTGCTGGGATTAAAGGCGTGTACCACCACACATGGCTATTAATAGGCTTTTTGTTTTCTTTATTATTATTATTATGTATTTTATTGTTATTAAACTTTTTCATACATCTTTTCTCAGTTTAATTTAGACTCATTTCCCTCTCCATGCCCCCCACCCCACCCAAGTTCATGCATTCTTCCATACACATGTCTTGGATCTTTTTCTGAGTCTTTCCAAAGTTCTTTTTACAAAACAGAGGATTATTGTTTTGGAGAGACCTTCACTGTTTCAGTCATTTTTTTGTCCCAGTTCTTTTGTTTTTGTTGTTCCCTCCAACTTGTATTGCTTCAACATATGCATGTTAATATATACGTATATATACATATATACATATTTCACCTATACAAAAACTATGTCACCTGAAAACAAACTGTATGTTATTTCCAAATCATATTTCAGGATTCACATTTTCCCTTTTGAGTTTATATTACTCTAAAATATGCATACATACCCTCCACCTATATACCAAAATTTTAAAGTCTGAAAATAAATGGTAGGTTAATTCTAGAACCTGTTAAGGGATTCACATTATAAGAGCACAGTTGCTTTCAGATAACGAGGAATATAACTTTAACATTGCTCAGTTTGCCTTACAACTAGGTACTTGGTTCTAGCATCCACAGATGAGGGATACCGTTTGTCATTTGTTTTTCTGGGACTGTGTTACTTCACTTAACATAATACCTTCTAGTTCCATCCATTTACCTGCAAAGTTCATGATATCATCTTTCTTTTTTTTTTCAAAGCCAATTTTTATTGAAGCTTTGTGCATTTCATACAAAATTTCCATTTAACTCTAGACCCGTTCCCCCTTCCTTGTCCCCCCTCCCCACCAGAGCTCACGCATTCTGCCAAACATGTTTTTCATCTATTTCTCAGTATCTTTTAAAATTTTCAATGCAGAAGTTTACTGTTTCCAGCAGAAGTTCACCTTTCAGTCAGTTCTTTGACCCAGTCTTTTGTTGTTGTTGTTGTTTGTTGTTGTTCCTTCCAATTTGCATCACTCCAAAATATGCACATATGCATGCCACATATATCTTTTAGCACCTTCAGCTTATGATTTCTTTTTTTTTTCTTTATTAGGCTGAAAGATATCATATTTGAAAGCTTCTCTTTGGCAAGCCCAAACAACCATCAATCCTGCCCTTGTTCTCCACACTGGAGTTTTCCCTTCCCATGGTCACCAAATGAGGTCCAGTAAGCACCATGTCCTGTTTTAATCTTCCTATACTGGCCTCCATGCTACAGCCTGGATAGTCCAACAATGGCAGTCTGTACTTTGAAGAGCCTGAAACCCCCGTAGTAGCTTAGTCCACAAGCTGGATGTCTCAGCAGTCCCCATCTGGCATTGAAGGTTTGGAGGATTCTTGGAGAGACATGAGTCTTCAGTCCATATTGGAAGGTTGAAAAGCTGTGTCTCATTTTGATGTCATCTTTACCACTGCATAGAACTCCATTGTGTGGTGTACCACATTTTCTCTATCTACTCATTGGTTGAGGGACACTTGGGTTGGTTCCAGCTCTCCAGTATTGTGAAGAAAGCTGCAATAAACATGGCTGTGCGTGTATCTTTGGGCTAGGATGAGTCTTGTGGGTATATACCCAGGAGTGGTGTGACTGGGTCAGGTGGTAGGCTCATTTTGAGTCCCTTAAGTGTTCTCCACAATGCTTTCTATAGTGGTTGTATGAGTTTACATTCCTACCAGCAGTGGATGAGAGTTCTCCTTTCCCCACAACATCTCCAGCATTTGGCATCATTTGTTTTCTTGATCCTAGCCAGTCTTATTAGAGTGAGATGATATCTCAAAGTGGTTTTAATTTGCATTTCCTTAATTATTAGCATGTTGAACACAAGATGTTTCTCAGCCGTCTCTATTTCCTCACTTGTGAAATCTCTGTTCAGCTTTTTACTCCATCTTTTGAGTGAGTCATTTGTTTTCTTAGTTCTTTGTTTATTGAGTAGATTATATGTTCTGGAAGTTAATGCTCTGCCAGATGTATCAGTGGTGAAGGTTTCCTCCTACTCTGTCGGTTTTCTCTTCACTCCTCTGATTGTTTCTTTTGATGTTCAGAAGCTTTTGAGTTTAATGAGGTCCCACTTGTCAATTGTCAATCTTACTTCTTGTGCAGCTGCTCTCTGATTTAGAAAGTCTTCTCCTATGCTTATAATAGGCTTTTTGTAAAAAATTTAGGCACATGAAATGTAGAGGGAACAGGAAGCATGAGAGCCAAGGAGATGTGAAGCTGACACAGATCTTAGAGGTAGGAAGGAAAAGCCAGCCTTGTCTCCTGACTTGCATGTTAACATCTCAGACCTTCTGGCTGGGCTGGGGTCTGAGATGTTAACATGCAAGTCAGGAGACAGGGCCTCAGGACAGTAGACAGTAGGGAAATGGGTCTGAAAGCCTGGTTAGAGCAAGCCTTACAGAACTGCCTAGCCTGTGAGACTCTAGAGGAATCTGACTTACTGGCCTGGGAGCAGCATCCTCATTTAGCACTCATGTGGGGTGCTGGGTTAGAAAATTAACACACGTGCACTGATTTAGAAATGGGGTCCAATAGAATCAAATGGGAATTTGTTTTGAAGAGGTTAACAGAGTTTAAACATTGGACTCCAACAAAAACAACCCTCAACTGAGTACAAAAATTGCAAATCACAGCTGGGCGTGGTGGTGCATGTCTTTAATCCTAGCACTTGGGAGGCAGAGGCAGGAGGATTTTTGTGAGTTCAAGGCCAGCCTGGTCTACAGAGTGAGTTCCAGGGCAGCTGGGGCTACAGGGAGACCCTGTCTCGAAAAAGACAAAAAAAATTTGCAGTCTGGCCAGGCGTGGTGGTGCATGTCTTTAATCCTAGCACTTGGGAGGCAGAGGCAGGAGGATTTTTGTGAGTTCAAGGCCAGCCTGGTCTACAGAGTGAGTTCCAGGGCAGCTGGGGCTACAGGGAGACCCTGTCTCGAAAAAGACAAAAAAAATTTGCAAATCACATGGGAAAAAAAAGACATAAGAGGGAATCAGATGTACAGCTAAAGTGTTGGCACCATAAGAATTAGAGATAGCAGAGCTAATTCTAAAGCAAATCTAAACTAGACTTTATTACTCATACATTTAACTGTTGTGGTGTGTGTGTGTGTGTGTGTGTGTGTGTGTGTGTGTGGTGTGGTGTGCACATGCTCATGCATGCGGGGCCAGACGACAACCAGAATATTGTTTTTCAAACACCACTCACAACCACCTTTTTCTTTTTCTTTCTTTCTTTTTGGTCTTTTTGAGACATGGTCCCTTTGTAGCCCCAGCTATCCTGGAACTTGCTATGTAGACCACGTTGGCTTTGAACACACAGAGATCTGCCTGCCTCTGCCTCCTGAATGCTGGGATTAAAGGCATGTGCCACCACTCCCGGGTCACAACCACCTTAAAAAAATCAGAGTGTCTCACTTGTCTGGAACTCTCTGAGGGGCTAGACAGGGTACCCAGAGTGCCCTAGGGACCTGCCTATCTCAGCCTCTTCAGGGGGAGGTTAGCACTCATCACCATGCCCGAGTTCTTATGTTTGTCTCAGGGATCAAATCAATGTCTTTATGCTCACAAGGCAAGCACTTTACCAACTAAAGGATGTCCCCATTTCAAATTTAGTATTCTTAGCAATTAAAAACATGGAATAACATCCCTACGACGGGAGTATGAAGATAAATCAGATGATAGAACTAAGTCAGATTTGGGAAATAAGTGATAGAGACATCAAAATAAAAGTTCAATATTTAATTTAAATAGTAGATTATATATAGTTGAAAATAACAAAGTAAATTGGAAGATCAGTATAAGAAAGTTATATTACATGAGCAGAAACAGAAAGAGAATAGAATGAAAGTTTTCTTCATACATCTCATAAGGTTGAGAAGAACAGAGCAGAGAAAATGATGATGAGGTAATGCCTGTAGTGAAGTTGCCAAAAAATTTCCAGAATTGAATTAGATGGATATTTTCATATCAAAGGGGACTGTCAAATCCAAAAGAGGATTAAGCCAAATCTATGAAGAGACTGTGCAGATTAGACCAAGGACTATCTTAAGATCTTCCGAGAAAGAAGAGAAGAAAGGCTGGCTGCCCTGATCGCATGGCAGGCAGAAGAGGATATCACCAGAGGGGGACAGTGCACAGATGCCAGCCTTGAGTTCTATGTGTGCAGCCAGGCTATAGCTTCACTTGTTGGGGTAAACTTGTCACCTGAGATTTGACCAATGAAGGAAATTACATGTTTAAATTTTATGATTTTGGGTGGAGGGTTTTTAGCTCAGAGAAAATGAGTCTGTTTTTTTTTTGAAGACAATAGTGGAGGTGCAGGGCTTGAATTCCCAGCCTCATACCTCATGGGGAAGAGCACGACCACTGATCTACATTCACTCTCCACCCTTTCACCGTGGCTCCCCCATCCCTGGTCTGTTCCATTCTTTCCTCCCAGGAGGTTTTTGCCCAGGTTGGTCTTAAATTCCCTGACTCCAGGTTGAGCCTCCATCACAGCATTGATGACAGTGGCTTTTATCTGATAGTTTCTTTTCTTTTCTTTTTCTTTTTATTTGGTTTATTTATTTTTAGTGTCTGAGTATATTGCCTGCATGTGTTTATATGCACCTGTATTATGCAAGGCCTAAGAAGGAAGATGAGAGCATTGTATCCCCTGGAACTGCAGTTTTAGATGGTAGTTAGCTGCCATGTGAGTTCTGGGATTCAAACCCAGATCTTCTGCAAGAACAGCCAGCACTCTTAACTGCTGAGCCATCTCTCTAGCTCCAGCTTTGTTTCTTGTGTCTTCCTTATTCATTATGAAGCCCCTGAACATATGACGAAAGTCAGAGGATGGATCAGGAAGAATTTCCAGGACTGTGTAGAATAGTGTGAGTTGTGGTCACATGGTGGGCAGGGACTAAGAGCCATGGATTACACACACCAGGAAAGGCAGTCTTTTTGCACATGCCAATGGAAGGTGAGTATCTATGTTTGATGGATCCTTTAATCACTGGATGACCAGGAAGTACAAGAGGCATAACTGCTGCACAGTGGTGGGGGAACACCAATAAACCCAGCACATGGTGCCAGTGCGTACGTGGCATTTTCTGGAAGTGGCCTCCAGCGAGGGCCTTCTAGTTGATGCACACAGATCTAGGAATGTTGTGCCAAGGGAGCACCGCATCCCATGTTGACTCAGACCTAAGAGTGTGCTGCAAAGTCAGACCACTTCCCCACAGACTGAGGGCCCATGGTCTGGTTATCTGCTTCTTTAGGGGAGCAGAATTGGGCAGGAGGACGTGACCCACAGGGCTCACTCACTGTTTTTTTTTTTTTTTTTTTTTAACTTCTTAATGCTTTCCCGGCTTATTCCAATGGGAATCTTATTTGGCATCTGGCATGTGTGTGGTGACGCTCTCTGGAAACTGGAGCATCCTGTTCAGAGGTCTGAGGTCTGGGCGTGGGGGAGCATGACCTCTCATGATTGGGCCCGAGTCAGACTTTTCTGAGCTGACTGAGGAAAGTGCTTCTCCAGAGGCTTCTAGGCTTTCTCAGATGTTAAGCTGTTCTCTGCTTAGTGGAAAAAGAATTTCATCATCTCATTCTCTTAGTGTAACTTTTTTGTGTTAGCATTGTGCCTTCCAGATTAAGGTGCAGTCATGGGTCATGCCATCTTGCTTTAGTGTGATCCTGGTTGACTTCTAGTTGTATTAGAAGCAGTATGGCACTTGGCAAATTAAATACAACTTCTGTGAGCCTCTGCTTGCTTTCATTATCATTATCATTATTATTATTATGATTATTATTATTGTAAAACAGAGTAAAATGGGAGGAAGAACCACAAAATATCTTACTTGTGGACTCATGGCTGGGAATAAGGAGAGCACACAGACACAGCCCCTTACAGCCTCCTTGTGGGCAGAGGACCAGGGACAGAAACAGGGCATTTAGCTATGCCCAGCAGCACATAGCTGAAGGAGAAGGAGCAGTTAGATCAAGAGGTGAGGAAGGTCACGTGGACACACAGAGCAACCTCTGGAAAGGACCTGCTGTGGGAAAGGCAGTGTGGGTGAACAGAGAGCTGAGTTGAAAGGGTAGCTGGCTTTGGAGAATAGATAGAGGGAGCCAGGGTAGATGGAGGGAGAGCAACAGGGGTGACTTCAGCCAGAAGTTGGTGAATTGGTAGAAAGGGGGTCAAGGAGAATGGGGGAGCCTCAAGAGACATTGAGGAGGAAAAATCCCAGGAGACAGGGACATTCCAAACATAAGGGATAAGAGAATGGTTTCATGACTTCTCCTTTGCAGTGAAACAGGTAGTTGTGCTGGTAACCATGAAGACAGTAGACGTGGATGCACAGCATAAAATAAGTACAGATTTCCCTATGAAAAATTTTATAAAATTCGTATCATTATTATAAGGTGATTAAGGACAGATCTAATAAGGTAAGTTATGTAGGTAAGCATGGTGGGTTGCAGTGAGGGTTGATTGAAATGCCGTCCATGGAGCACTGATAGGGGAAATTTGGAGTCATTTACAAGTTAGAGAAGAAGATGTGCTGGGGGATAGTGTTCTTTGGATAGAGGACTTTCCGGGTAGAGGACACATTGTGGGTATCATTCATGCACCAAATACTTGCCAGCTCCTCCTAACTGTGTTAGATCCTCACCATATCAGTGTAAAGAGTTAAACATATAAATTATCAAGGGGATGTATCCTTGTGAAGAATAGTCAGCAAAGAGAGGGTGCAGCCAGAGAGCCCTGCACAGGAGACTGCCTTCACCTTAGTAGCCAGAGAAGGCCTCCTCCAATGAGGAATGCTCTTAGGCTGGGACCCGAAGACTCCAGGATCTGTTGGAGAGATTGAGGTGCACAGAGCAAAGGGCTTGTCATGGGAAAAAGCCGGATTTGTGATGAACTGGAGGAAGATTGATGTGGCCAGGATGTTTGAATGGGGTTTTATTAATATTTGGCGGCGAATCAAGGTAGTCACGTGAGGCGGGGGTCTGCGGTGATTGGAGGAGAGGCAGCAACTCAGAGTTACCTTGAAGCCCGAGGAAAGAGCCTAGCTTTATATTAAAACGCCGGCTCTTTCTTAAATGCATTTTTCCCACATGTGAATTTTGTTCGTACTCTTATCTGTCATTTGATCAAGGAAACAGTTAAATACTTTCTCTTAGGTAAATATTAGAAGAGCTCCTGCAGCTGAAAATGCTTTCTCTGATTAATCTGACTCAGTCATCTGGTGGAAGGAGAACATTTTGTGTCACACAGGCATTGGCATGCTAGTCACTGCTGGCTTGGGTTATTTCATTCTCACAACTAATGAGATAGTTTGTGTGCCTGAAAAGGTGAAGTGGGAAAAAACAATGGCAACTTTGTAAAACTTTGGTCTCACATAACAAATATTCTCTTTGTCCTGATAATATTATGTAAGAATGGTTTCAGAGACTGATGTTTACAAGGACTATCTTTTTCTTTATTATTTTCTGTCTTCCTATGATTCTTTAAAACTCAGCACCATCATTGAACTAGAGTTCTGACATTATGTATCACTCTATCTTAATTGTCATCAAATTCCTTCGACTTGGTATTAAATATTTTTCCCCAAGCTTTTCCATTTTCAGAGTTTTGGTGCCTTCTATTTTGAAGATACATTTTCATGCTTTCTTGAATATGCATTTGTGGTAGAGGGTATTTAGAGGTCATTGTAGTAGAGCCAAGTGCTTTAGTGGAAATAGTTTTGACAATGGAATTGGAGATGGGACTTGGCTGTCATTTCAAACCACTGTTGACTAGACATATCATCTTTGGTTAGTTACAACAATTTCAACCTTAGTTTTTCTTATCTATAAAATCGAGGTAATAATCTCTTCCTTAAGGGGATGCGGGGTTAAATGAGTTGCTATAGAGACAGCATAGCACAGTGCCTTGCTCAGAGATGCTTGGCTGTAAGTGTGCTGTGTGATGGATCAAGTGGTCTTAGGATTGTCCTTCTAATAGTAAATGTAGGTTTGAACTGGTTTTTGTTTTTATCTTGCTTTGTCCCCTTTTTTCAGGACATTTATTGATTACTCACTTGGACTAGAAGAAAATGGGTAGAACAGAACTGGAAGTCCTTCGGTAGAACACAGCTGGTTGTGGCCAGGAGGGAGAAACAGAATGCTACCTTTATTGCTTTTATCTGAAGGCTCAGCGTGTGGGTTGGCTGCTAAGGGAAGCCCAGGAAAATCTTTAAGAAAAGAGCTTCGGGGCTGGAGAGATGGCCTAGCGGTTAAGAGCACCGACTGCTCTTGCAGAGGACCCGGGTTCGATCCCCAGCACCCACATGGTGGCTAAGAACCGTCTGTAACTCCAATTCCAGGAGAACTCCAGTTCCAGGGGAATCTGAGACCCTCTTCTGACCTCCACAGCATTGCACAACATGGGTGCACAAACCTACATGCAGACAGTACATTCATACAAATAAATAAAATAAAAAAACATAATAAAAAAAGAAAAGAGCTTCAACCCCAAGGAAGAAAGTAGAGTTTGGAGCTGAATTATAATGTATAGCCCAGGGCTGTAGACAAACAAATAAACAAACAGGCAAGCACACAAGTAGGGTATTTGTGTTGCTGGGCTCACCAGGAGGGAAACAGAGGTCCACTGAGCTCATGTGAGGAGAAGGATCTTGCACTTACATTGAGTGTGGAAAGTGCTGTCTTGGTGGGGTCAAGGAAGGAATGGGTACAGCTGATCAAGGGTTTAAAGGACAGATGCGCATCATGTAATCCCAGAAGAGGACTAGCAGGCAAAGGGTTCAGGAGAGCCACCCCTGAGCAGAATGAAAGGAAAAGTTCAACCACCAGCAACAGACAGGTAGGTAAATTATGGGCCAAGTGGTGAAGAGTGGGTTCTGACCCACTCTTGTTTGCTGTTCTCACGGTAAGGAGGAGGGAAGAGGCTGGTTCAGATAGTACCTGGAGGATGCTCTCTGGAGAGCCAGATGCTGCTCAAAGAGCAGAGCGATGCTGTTGAGTTCAGGAAGACACACGCTTCACCTGTCTTCACTCTCTTCAAGCAGAAATTCTTTACCTGGTACTAGTCACCCCTTGATAGCTCATACGCTGCTTCTGCAGAAGTTGTTGGGAGCAGGTTAAAGCTTTGCCTACAAGGTCATAAGAACTCGTACGGATTTTCTGGAACAGAGGAAATAACAGCGAGTGGTATACTTTTTACTCTGCAAGCCCTGGCATCCTTGAACACTTTTGGAACTTGGCTAATGATTCTTAGTGTTAACTGGAATCTCCTCACCAGGGCTTGTTTTGGTGGTTAGGGGAAGTACAGCTCAGAGGTACAACAAAGACATTTATTTTGCTCTTGCTCAGCAATGTTTGGTTGAATAAATACAGCACAGTTGTGACCTCCAGTTGTTGAGGTTAGTGGGGACCACAGCCCACCTGTGGGGTGGGGTGTCCTCAGCTTATTTTTGGCTGTTGTCACTCTGCTCAATGGCTATTTAAAATGGGCTCTCAGGAAGCATGTCTTTGTGAGTATCTGGGCTAATGCCTTGGAGAATAACTGTGTTTTCCAACTGTGTTTACTATCTTTCCGGGTAGCCAAGATGTCTCATGTTGATTTTCTAGTAAGGGCTCACTGGAGACTAGGCAGTAACAGAAATGTGTTGACATTGTGGTTTTGGAATTACTACCTTCCAATTTTTTCAGCTGTCATAATTCTGGGACAGTGAAGATTTATACAGAAAATAGTTGATTTCTGATTATAGTTTATTCTTATATTCCAATGGTTCCCTGATCTATGTTTTGCAGACACTACCAAGATCTGGAAATTAGTTACAATGTAATGCAGACAGTCCTTACTAGTTGACTAGTTGGACTATTAAAATTAATAAATGTAACTTAAAAGACATCAGGAGATTAAGAAGATCATTTATTATACCCTATTATCTGGCTTAGGCCACTAAGTTTTGGGGTGACTTGTTAGGTAGTAGCTGAGTAGTGGATCTGACAGCACTTGAGTCACCATGAACAGCTGCGGCCCTGCTCAGCTATTTCATCTCAGTGAGGTCGGATAGCAAGGCAAGAACTGTTTTTAAAGTATTTTATTATTTTAGATGTATGAGTGTACTGCCTGCATGCATGTGAGTACACCCATGTCATGGCTGCAGGAGTCAGAAGAGAGTGTCGGATCCCCTGGAACTGGAGTAACAGATGGTTGTTAGCCACCATTTGGGTGCTGGGATCTGAACCCAGGGCCTCTGCAAGAGTAGCCAGTGCTTTTAGTTGCTGAGCCATCTCTTCAGCCCTGAGATATGTTTTCTAAAAAGATGAAGCTTAAAGTTTATTAGCAGAGGAGGCCCCCAGGGGTGTCAATTATGATTTTTAATACATCTGTTGTGATTGCTTTAGGGCTTGTCGGAGGCTCCTTGCCATGTCTCCATTTCCCTGATACACTTGGATGTTTCCTGCTCACAAGGAGTTTCAGGATCGGGTCTGTCTGGCAGAAACACCTTTAGCTCTGGCCTTAGGGTTGTTAGGAAACCAGGTCACAGCAGCATGTCCAAATATGATACAGTTGCCTGTGACACCCTCTAAAATGCGGGCTTATAAAGTGTACTCCCACTGACAGTTTAGGAGAGCTCGGTGTCCACATCCCCCCCCCCCCGGGCTTATTGTACTCATAACTTTCTTTTTACCTCAAATGTTTTATTTTATATTTTATACATCTATTTATTTCCTGTGTGTAACCCTCCACCCCTACCTGAGGAGCTATTCACAGCTGCTGGCAGCTACGGCAGAGAGAGTCAGTTTTCTTCAGGTGTGTGGCTCCAGTAAGTTGGCCAGGGCCAGTGAATGGCCTCACACCCTTCCACATACGGGCAGCAATAAGTGGACTCAATAGGCTATTAAAAACAAAGTTGGGAAGAGGATGTAGTGGGAGGATCTTAGAAGAGTTGGACTGGGGAACCAGGGATGAATCTGGTCTAAATGCATTGTATACATGTATGAAATTCTCAAAAGATGAATACAAATATGTTAAAATAAAAAATTTACAGTGTGTGTGTGTGTGTGTGTGTGTGAGAGAGAGAGAGAGAGAGAGAGAGAGAGAGAGAGAGAGAGAGAACAAGTGCCATGCCAGTGTATAGAGGTCAACTTGCTGGAGTCAGTATTACCTTTCCACCATGTGGGTTCCTGGGATAGATTTTAGGATTCAGGTTGTCAGTCTTGGTGGCAAGCACCCTTACCCACCAAGCCGTCTCACCGGCCCAATGGTCACAGTTTTTAGTGTTTGCCAACCTGCTGGGTATAAAATAAAATTTCATTGTGCTGTAAGAGCATTTTGCTGATGACTATTGATGTGCATCTTGCTTACAAACTCAGCAACAATTGTTTCCTTATGTTTGTCATTTTCCCATTGGCTTATCTTATAGATTAAAACAATGTGATCTACTTTAGATGGAATCTTTATTTGTTTCTTTCTTGAAATGGTGCTACTACAGCTAAGCAAGTCTTCCTGTTGTTTCCAGGCTGGGGCTGCCCTTTGCTCCCTGTCTCTCAGAGGATGGTAGCAGCACTGCTCTATTTGTTCCCTGTACTGTTTAGGGGTTGGGGTGGGGCATGAGCAGTGGTGAGAAGACAGTGCCGCGGGCAGACACAGCTTGGTCCCTGGAATCTTTGTCCACTCACTCAAACGTTGCATTGCAATTGCGCCCCTGCCTCTGAATGCTGATGATTTTAAATATTTATTTGGTGTTTGTTTTGCCTGGTTGAGAAGGAGAAAGTGTTGGTGTTTTGGCTTATTTTACCATTTTAGTCTGGAAGCTTCGTGGATGTCTCTTTAAAGACTCCCTTGATGATAGACCTCCCTAGGCCAGTATTGAAGAGAAGAGCCACTTTGTCCTTCACTCTGTGTTTCTCTGGCCCTGCCCCTTGATGTCAAACTCAGGGAGAGATAGTGGGGTAGGATGGGTTCCATTTTACAAGCCCTCTCCCTCATTCGTAAATGAACTTTGTAGCCTCAACTCCTGTTCTATGTCAGAGATCATCATCTTACTATGAAAATGTAGGCCCAAGAAACAGGTATCATGGTGAATGCCTGTAATTCTAGTACTTGGCGGCTGAGGCAGGAGGATTAATGCAAGTTTCAAGCCGGTCTAGGTAAAGTGAGACCTTGCCTCAAAAATCCCAACAAACTAACCCCCAAACTTTCTAAAAACAAAACAAGAACACTCAAGCACACATTTTTCTACTAGCATTGGTTTGGGGAAGGGAGCAAATGCTATCTTGAACAGAGGGGAGATGTCTATATCTCTGTTAAAAGCATTGGGTGTTGTTGGGTCATCTGAGAAAGCACCTGCCTTACTGAGCATTGAGTGTTTCTGTCTAAACTGAGCCCCACAGAGTTGATATTTACTTCTGTTCTGCTCTATAGCCTCACAGGTGGTCCAATCTTTGCCGTCTTGGCTCTGTGTATTAGTCTTCTATAGATGCTTTGCCAATTACCACAAGGCTAGAGTCTTGAAAAACCACCCCTATGTCACCTCACCATTCCTAGGAGCCAAAGTCTGGGCATTGTTTAGTTGAGTCCACTGCTTGGGGTGTCACAAGGCTGAAATGCAGGGATCATCAGCTAGACAGTTCTCACTAGAGCCTGGGGCAGAAGCATCTGCTTTGGCCCACACAAGACTCCTCACTTCCAGGCTCAGGCATCTCTGAGTAGACCATACTTACCTAGCATAGTTGCCTTTGAGTCATCAAAGTCAACTGATCAGACACCTTAACTGTGTCTTCAACTTCCCTTCACCTTGGTCATACAAGAACCTAAGCGCAGCTGCCAAATCACAGCTGGTAGAAGTCTGACTCATACCTGACGGTGAACACCAGGGGGCAGAGTTCTAACTTAGAGCCTTGCTGACAGTACTTGGGGACCCTCAGAGCTACATGTCTTTCTGCCAACACACAGGCCTCGTAAGTTCTGGGGTCTGGGAATTTTGGAGACTTTCTGATGCCACCCAAGGACTGGGAAGATTCACTGGCTCTTTCCAGCCCTGTCCGTCCATCTTTTCTCTCCATGGTCAATGGAACTGCACAGCCAGGCCTTGCTTACTGAGGTCTGTCTCATATTCTCAGGCTTAAAAGGAGAGTGTCCTTTCTCCCTTTTGATTCCAAGTCCCGTGGTGTGGGCAAAGGGCAAGACTCATTTCTGCTTTTTCCCCCCAAACCCTGCCACGTCCTCTAATCCATAAAAACTTTATTTGCTGGAGGATTGTTGCGGCCACTTTATTAGTCTAGTTTAGGTTGGGTTCATTTTCTCAGACAAAGAATTAAAAGTCAAGAAAAATCTCAGGCCAGCGAGCACAAGAAGTAGACAAACTTCCATTGAAAGATAAAGAATCAAATATCCATACACGCACACTCACACAGTGATTAAATAAAGCTCTCCAGAGGTGGAGAGGGGACTTCAGAAAGACTCCAATCTCTTCTCCCACCCCAGGACCTGGGTTTGAAGGGTTTTAGTGATTTCCCCTCCCCTAAATTTGATTGGTCATCTTGAACCAAGAAGAAAGGCTGATAGGTTTATAGCTTCAAATGGAGAGTTGTTCAAGTCCTTGGTCTGAACAACTGAACTGGTTTGGACTAGTTGGCTGGAAAGAGAACCCTACTGGCTAGAGGGAGGATCTCCCAGGCCACTGTCTGAGAACAAAAGATGACAGAGTGCCATCTTTTTATTTATTTATTTTTAAAATTTTATTTATTTCTGTATGTGTATGAATGTACTGTCTGCATGCAAGTCTGTGCACCCGTGTCGTGCAATGCCGCGGAGGTCAAAAGAGGGTCTCGGATTCCCCTGGAACTGGAGTTCTCCTGGAATTGGAGTTTCAGACGGTTCTTGGTCGCCATGTGGGTGCTGGGGATCGAACCCGGGCCCTCTGTAAGAGCGGTCGGCACTCTTAACCGCTAGGCCATCTCTCCAGAGTGCCATCTTTATTACTTCTCAGTGACTTTGTTTACTTTTCTCAGGGATTTAGTAACTTTCTGGATGATTGAGGGATAAATGATAGGACTGGATAAGCAGCTCTCCAAAGGGATTGCTTACCACAACCTTAGCTCTAGAAGCATACATATCTAGAAATTAATTTTATTTCTCTTTGAATTTTAACCTGGTCTAGTTTTTCTGGGGACAGCAGAGGCCAGGATTAAAGTGGGGGTGGGGGATATGAGGTAAATGAAGCCACTGTCCATATTTCTTGGTTAATGCCTACACAACCTACAGTAAGAGTTTCCAAACTAGACTGGGTCTTCTGAATCCTCCATTGAGTTGAATTAGTGTTTCATGTAAGTGTTTTAAAGTATATTTTATTTATTTTACTATTTATTATTTATTTTATTTTTATGTGTATGAGTAAATTGCCTGCATGTATCTAAGTGTACCTGTGCCATGCAATACCTGTGGATGACATAATAAAGCATTGGATCCCTTGGGACTGGAATTGTAGACCAATTGTTAGCTGCCATGTGGGTGCTGGAAATCAAACCCAGGTCCTGTGCAAGAGCAGTCAGTGCTCTTAACTGATGAACCATTTCTCCAGCCCTAGTTCTTTTGATTTTTTAGGTCGCATCTATTATATTAAAAATTTTATAACTTTTTTTCCCTTCTAAGAACAGGTGGGAACTCCAGAGAAGGGCAAATCGAAGCACTTCTAAAAGATACCAAAAAGTTTGGCAGCATTTCAGACAATGAAGGCCTTGTACTTGAGCTAATTGAGTGTCACTCAAGTGAAATCAGTGGAAGTCAACATAAACCCCAAAGCTCAGTAAAAACAGAGACAGGGGCTAGGCAAAAGCAAATGTTCAGGAGAGTTGGTCTCTTTCTGGATCAAAGGATGTATCCTAAAGGAGTCACTACTTCTCATGGGGAATGGTTAGGGTAACTTTATATTCAGATACTAACCTATTTCCTTCCATTTCCTGTGCTCAGCGCTGGACTTGATTATCACATAAACAATTTACTAATTTGTAGCATGAATGCAACTCATGGGAAAATCTCAGAGGAAAATATACTAAAATTGTTTGATCTTCGGCTGCAACACCAGATGGAGATGTTCTCTGGAGCATCAGGTGTTGCTCAGCCTTTCCCAGTCTGTCTTCCTTAGAGTCTTCTTGTCTTCTGTGTCAGTTTTAGAGGTACAGGTTTATTCCAGACAAAGTCTTCTCCTTCCCACATGCCTCATTTCCTTGTAGATTTGTAACCCACTTTCCCTGACTTTTGAATTTTTATGTGTTACCTGGATATTTTTCTGCTGAGGAGATTTTTGTCTTTGTAGCTCCAGCATCTAAATGAACCCCTGGGACATAGTACTCACTCAAATGCATGTTGGTAGTACAAACTCATTAATGGAACACTTAGTTACCTGTGAATTTCTCTCCTTGTAGATAGATGAAGCTACTTTGGTGGTAAAGCACTATCTGGTTCCTTTTGGGATTCCTAATATCTTTAAAAATTACTTATTTTTTTGTGTGCACCTGCATGTATGTGCTACACACACCATGATGATTGTATAGACGATAGGATAATTCGAGGGAGTCAGTTCTCTCTCCTTCTACCATGTGAGTCCTAGGAATTGGGCTGAGGTCTGTAGGGTTAAACGCAGAAGCCTTATCCCAATGAGCAATCTCACCCACTTGATCCCCTGTCTGGAATGTAGTAGGTTCTCAAGAAAGCTAACTGGACAAATGAATATTAATCAGGAGTCTCCTCAGGATATTATAAGAGAATAATAAACCTTAATGTTTTAATTTTAGAATGTACTACACAGAAGTAGGGAAGGATGCTGAGCTGGTCTTCATGTGATTGCAGGGATATTGGACTAAAGAGGGATGGAAGGAAGAATACTTTTTAAAAAATTTATTTTAATTTTTAAAACTTATGTGTATGCATATATGACTGTGCCACAGTTGTGTTAGGTAGCTGCAGAGGCCAGAAGATGGTGTGGCAGTCCTTGAAGCTGCAGAGGCCAGAAGAGAGGATCATACTACTGTAGCTGGAGTTACAGGCAGTTGTGAGCCATCCAACCTGGGTGCTGGGAACAGACTCTGGGTCATCGGGAATAGAAGAGTAATGTTTTAGACCTCATAGGCAGCCATAATAAATCCAAGGATATTCCTGGTTCAAAGCTGAGAGAATAAAACCATCCTTTCTTTTCCATGGGATGAAATGCAAACTTCTGATGCTTTCTTGAAAGTCTTTATGAAATATTTTCAACCAAATGAACAGGGAGAGTTGAAATCTGAGCCACTCTGAGTCAGGCAGTTGGAATAATGTTCAGGAGCAGCACAGTTTGTGCTATTGCTGATTTGGTAACTAACTCAGAGCACATCCCGTTTATTCCCAGGATGGACCCTCGCCTGTCCAGCCAACAATGAACAAAGAGATGACAAAGAACAGAGCCCCATTCTTTTCTTAGTGGTGGTCTCAGACTGACAACAGGATGAGATGGTTATTTCCTCTTCCATCATTACTTTTCTCAAATATTTTTAGGGGTAAACTCTTCCTTCTTTGTCCAGAGTTTTCTGTATATTTTAATTACTTTGATATAATAATTTCTCCTGCCATGTTAAGTTTTGTAGATGCAAATGATCTCTGACATTTCTACATTAATTAAGATGGTAATTAGTTTGATTTTGCATGTACCATATTTTTATTCTTGTCAATTCAGACTTTCAAATCAATAATAACTTACAATTGAACACTATTCCAATTTCGATGCAGTATTGTCATGTGATGGGAGATCAGAGGATTTAGATACTCACAAGTCAATTGGAGTCCTGTCTGTTGCTATAAGAGGTGAATCCTTGTATATACATATATATATATAATGTATATATTAATGTCTCTTGATTTACAAATGGGAAGAATAGCTATGAGAATTACTTGAGAGTTAAACAAATTCAAAGACTTTTGTTTTTATTATTTTTATCTGTATGAGTGTATTGCATGCATGTGTGTAAGTGCACCCGTGTCATGCAATGCCCATGGAGGTCAGAAGAGGGCATTAGATTTTTCTGGAACTGGATATATGGGTGGTTGTTAGCTGTCATGTGGGTGCTGGGAACCAAACCCAGGTCCTCTGCAAGAGCAGTCAGTTCTCTTAACCACTGCACCAACTCTCCAGTCCCTGAAAGGTCTTCTTAATAAATGATAATTATTTTTTTCTCAAGCAAACCTTTCAACTAACAATGAAACAACATTGACTCTAATGTTACTTCTAAAAGGACTAGTTAATGACTAGTACAGGAATAATTAGCCATAAGTAACTAAGATTTCATGACATTGAAAATAGAATGGTCATGATAGGACTTTCACCTGTAGATGACTGCTCCTCTAGGAGCAGTCACAAAGGATGCTATAATACAGATGTAATATGTTATTCTATTTTACTCACAAAAAAGTGTTATTGGTCAAAGAGTCAGTTGACTTGTCCAGTAACATTCAGACAGTCAAATGGTAAGCAGAGGTAGATTTTTAGGTTTCCAGTTGAACACTCTGTAATCAATTTCTTATTTTGTCATTTTCCCATTGGATGGTCTGTCCTGCTTCAGGAACATACTAGTCAAGAATGGCCAGCTTAGCACCTCTGTCTCCAAGTTTCTCTTCTCTCTGGTGAATCCTCTCTGTGGTCAGATTAATTTACTATTCAGACACTTCTACTGGTTGCCTAGGTGATGGTTAATTTTCTTGTCAACTTGATTCAATTTAGAATCACCATGGAAACACCGCTGAGTGTATGAGGATATTTCTAGAAATGTTTAACTGAAGATGAAAGACCCACTATGGTGGCACCACCCCCTGGGCTGGATTCCTGGACTAAATAAAAACAGAAAGTGGGGGGAGCCTACCGCTCGCCACTCCTGCTTCCTGACTGCGGATGCAGCATGTCCTGCTGCCTCTCATTCCTGCCACCACGTTTTCCCTATCACAATGGACTGTGTTCTCAAGCTGTGAGCCAAAATAAAACCTTCTTCCTAAAGCTGCTTTCATCGGGTATTTTGTCAAACAATGAGGAAAGTACCAAATACACCCAGTGTCTACTAACTCACTTCCGGATTTATTAGCATGGTACTTGGTGTAATTTACAACAGCTTCAGGTTCTTACACTGCTTGATGAATACTTGATGAATGCCTACTAGTTACCAGATGCTGGCCATGGTGTGGGGAATGTAACAATGAACTGAACACTGTCTTTGCTCTTCCAGAGCTTATTATAGTTCAGGGTTTCCCACATGTGCTCAGTAGTCTCCAGCACTTTTAGGCTTCTGCCAAGTCAAATTTTCATAATAATCAGAAGGAGGTACTTGCCATTTTATTTTATTTTATTTATTTTTTTTATATCTGTACAATTTTCCAGAGGTTTTCCAGGGGTCACGTGTGGTAGAACAGGCCATGGAGAAAGTACGTGCTCAGAAGCACAACCTAAGGACACATGGCAGGGTGCAATTTTGTGTGGTTTGAATAAAAATGGCCCCCATAGGCTTCAAGTATTCATACATTTTTGTCCCCAGTTGGTGGCGCTGTTTTTGGAGATCTTAGAAGGTGTGGCCATGCTGGAGGAAGTACATCACTGGGGGTGGGCTTACAGAGTTTAACAAGCCTTGCTAATCTCCAGAGGCTCTCTCTCTCTCTCTCTCTCTCTCTCTCTCTCTCTCTCTTGACTTCCTGTCCTCATCAGAAGATGTGAAACTTGGCTTTCTGCTTCAGCTCCGGCCACTATGCCTTCCTGCCACAATAGATTCTTAATTCCCTGGAACTGTCAATTGTAAGCTCAAACAAACTCTTCCTTTTATAAGTTCCCTTGGTCATGGTGGTTTTATCACAGCAACAGAAAAGTGACTAATACAAATTCCAAGCACAAATGCCACTTTATTCAAATGCAACATGTCATTATATAGGTGGTATGACATCGCCTTCTAGCAGCCAATCCCAAACCTATGTATCATCCTAACTCATCAGCATAAACAGAGAGATCCTGTGACTTTCACTCCTGCCTCTGGAACATGCTGGCTGGAATGCTGTTAGCTCATGGACACACCTAAGCTCAGATCAGACACACCCACAGTTACCTGCTATGGCATATCACAGACTAAGTGTAGAAGCAGGTGAGAGAAAACAGCTGCTATTGAGTCAGCCATTGAGGAGGCCAAAATGGAAGCAGTGTAAATCACTTTTTACATTATTTTTGAAGTGGTTTTTTTAATCCCATGAACTACACAGCATGTTCTATGGTTAATCTTAGCTGCCAGATGACCTGAGTTGGGACACTTGGATGGCTAGGAAAGCATAATGCTAGTTATGTTGGTGAGGAAGTCTCTGCAAGAGATTGGCATTTGAATCAGACAAGAAGATCTACTTTTATTAGTGCAGGTGTCACCCAAATGGGACAGAAGACAGAGGAATGCTGGACTCACTCTCTTCTGGAACTCCTGTCTTAGAACACAAGAACTCCAGGAGTTTTGGCCTTGGGACTCCAGAATTCAGAACACTGGCTGCTCTGGTCCTTGGGACTTAAATTTATTTGTTTATCTTAATTTTACTTGTATGAGTGCTTTGTGTGCATGTATGTAAGTGTGCTATGTGTGTGCAATGCCTGCAGAGGCTAGAAGAGGGTGTTAGATTTCCTGGACTTGGAGTTAAGGATGGTTGTTAGCCACTAGGTGGATTCTGGGAAATGAACCTGGGCCCTCCACAAAAACAACCAGTGCTCTTAACCAGTGAACCATCTCTCTAGCCTCTAGGACTTAAGTTTTTTAAATAAATAAATAAATAAATAAATAAATAAATAAATAAATAAATAAATAAATAATTTTAGATCAGAGTTCTCCCTGTGTTGTCAAGACTGACCCCAAATCTCTGGGTGCAAGTTAAGTGTCCTCTTGCATCTGCTTCCCCAGCAGCTGGGACAACAGGCATGTGCCTGCTGTCCACTCTCAGGCCTTTGGACTCAGACAGAAGACCACCTGGTTCTCTTTACCCAGCTGTATCCTTTTAGTTCTGTTTCTGGAGAGAATCTTTTTTACCTTTTTTGAGAGAGGGTCTCCCTGTAGCCCCATAGCTTCTGGGGAGAATCTTAATAAAATAGGTTATGTAGCTGGGCGTGGTGGCGCACACCTGTAATCCTAGCACTTAGCAGGCAGAGCCAGGCGGATCTCTGTGAGTTCAAGGCCAGCCTGGTATACATAGTGAGTTCCAGGACAGCTGGGGCTACAGGGAGACCCTGTCTCAAAAAGGCCAAAAAAAAGAAAAATAGGTTATGTACATTTACATATAGTGTGTTTGATATTTTATTTATTTATCTTTAAACAGTGATTTGTGTTTTTTATTTCAATTATTTTATGTGTATGAATGTTTTGCCTGCCTGCATATATGAGCATCACATGTGTGTCTGGTGTCTATGGAAATCAGACATGGAACTGGAGTTATGGATGCTTGTTAGTCACCATGCCATGTGGTGCCGGGAACTGAACCCAGGTCCTCTAGAAGAGCAGCCCACAGAAATAAGAGGTCTTTGAGGCCCTTAAAATTATTTTAGAATGTAAAGGAGGTCCTGGGAACAAAAGGACTTAAGGACATTTGGGTTTAGTTATTATAAGAAAGAAACGGACAGTAGAGAGTCAATAGAATATACTGTCAAATAGAGAAAAAAGTCATGAAGAGAATACGACAGGATAGAGAATCATACCAGTCGGGGATCAGTCAGGGCCACCAGCTATAACTGCACTCTGTAAACCTAATCAGCCAGCACTGCTGAGCAGCCCGTGCGGCTCCACGTCCACACCTTGGCAGTGCTGCTCCTTTGGGGTGGTTTGCCTTCCCTCTACTTTCATATGTCAGGTTCTTTTCTTTCGGGGCTCATCTTGAGTGTCAGGTAAGCCATGAATCCCTCCCTCTGTCCTCTGGCAGAAGTGACTTATGCCCCTTTGGTTATGCATTCGGGTCCTGGAGATAACGCCGCATTAGATTTCTCTTGAGAAATTCAGTCTTCGCTTTATAAGAATTTAGAGTTCCGAGTTTACTGCTTCCACCTTTTTCACATTTGTGATGCTTCCTAAAGTTGGTGGCTCTCTTCTTCTGGACACTGAGCCTGCTCAGGCTGCAGCAGAGGCTTCATCAGGACAGAAGTGTGTGCGTCTCATGTCAAAGTCAGTAGGCAGTCTGATGCGGAGTAGGGGCTGTGCTCTAAATGTCCCCAGGGCCTGAGGCTTTGCTCCTTCCAGTCCACTGCTTCTCCATCCAAGAGTGAGCCTCACATTTACGACGGCCACATCTTTGGATTAGGGGGAGGACAATGATGAGGAGTCTACCGGGACGCACTAGCTCTCTCTTCTGGAAGATTCCAGGAAGTTGCTGAGGTGGCATCTATTTATACCCATTGGTAGCGTTTGGTCATGTGTGCATACCTACTTTCAAGGGAGCCTTTGAAAATGTAGTTATTATCAGTGGTCATACTCATTAGTTTTCCAAAAATTCTTGGGATAATTTCTGAGATAATCTATTTAAAAGGTATGTATTAGCTACTTTTGTTGCTGTGGCAAAATGCTTGACAAAAGCCACTTAAGGAAGGGAGGGTTACTTTAGCTCACAGCGGGAGCATAATCCACTGCTATGGAGAAGGCGTGGTGGCAGGACCACGAGGCAGCTGGCCACATTCCAGTCACAGCTGGGGAAACAGGAATGGATGCTCCTGCTCAGCTGGCTTTCTCCTCTTTACTCAGGCTCGACTCCAGCCCATGGAGTGGAACCTCCCATATCCAGGATGGGTCTTCCCTCCTCAGTTAAGCCTTTCTGGAAACCCTTATGACACAGCCAGAGGTGTTTCCATGGTGATTCTAAATCCAGTCAAGCTGATGATTAGTTTATTTCCGAAAGGTTGCCAAGTTTCTAGTCAATGATTGGTGGACTCTGCTGCCTTGGGGCTGTAACAAGGCAAAACATAATGAATCAACTTGTGATGGAACAAAGAAGTTCATTTCCTGGAAGCCAAGACAGAAGACAAAGCAATCCGAGTGACACTGTCCTATTCAAGGGTACCCCACAGTCACTTCTTTCTACTACCTCACCACCCCCCAACAATTAAGCCTTTAACATATGAGTCTTTGGGGGAATATTCCTCACATGTGCTTTGGTTGTCAACTTGACACATCTAGTTAGAGGGAACCTCAGTTGAGGAATTGTCTCCATTGGACTGGCCTATGGCCATGTCTTTGGGGCATTTTCTTGATTGTTGAGTGATACGGGAGGACCCAGTCCACTGTGGGCAGTGCCACCCCTGGACATGTGGTTGTGTATTGTATAAGAAAGGATGAAGCCAGAGGAGCAAGCCAGTAAGCAGCATCCCCCCATGGTCTGTGCTCCAAGCTCCTGCCCTGAATTCCTGCCTTGGCTTCCCTTGATGATGAACTATGCTGTAAGTCAAATAAACCACTTCCTCCCCAAGTTGGTTTTGGACAGTGTTTCTATGACAGCAATAGAAAGTCAACTAGGATGGCACATCACAGAGGTCTTTGGACAAAGGGGATAATATACACTGGGGGCAGGTTTCAGTTTCTCTTACATATCCCAGGTATCTTCCATGGGGTCTTATTCCAGGTGTTAATGCTCAAGTAAGCTCTGCTCTCACCATTACTTCTGCATAGTGAATGTAGTGGGATTTTAAAATCACATATTTGCTTGTTATCTTTAAGCAAGTCTTTAGAAGTGGTTAAGGAACTCTACGATGTGTCTTTTCAGACTTAACTATTGCAAGGTTCACAAATCGATCAATTTCTAAAACTTTTCTGTTAAGTTTCTCATGTGCTTTCATTTTACCTTCTCTTGAATATGTGTGTGTATGTGTGTGTGTGTGTGAATGTGTGTTTGTATGTGTGTGTTTGTGTGTGTTTATATGTGTGTGTATGTGTATGTGTGTGTGTACACATGCATACTATGGTGTGTGTGTGTGTGTGTGTGTGTGTGTGTAGGCCAGAGGGCAACCTTGTGTATCTGTCTTCACCTTCCATCTTGTTGGAGACAGTTTCTCTTGCTCTCTGTTGCAGCTCCTGGCCCACAAGCTGCCAGGGATTCTCCTGTCCCTTCCTCACTCTCATGATAGGAGTGCAGGGATTACAGACAGACAGACAGCAGACACACACACATTCCTGCATCTGGTGATACATGCATGGGTCTGGGGGATTTGAACTCATGTTCTTATGCTTGGGTAGCAAACACTTTACCCACCAAGCCATGTCCCCAGCCCTGGTTGCTCTTTCTATAAAGACTTCATTCCATTCTTCCAGAATGGTGGTGATGCCACATGGTGGCCCTGTCCTCAGCTCCTCTGTAGACTCATTGCCACAAAGAAAAATATTCCCCAACAAAACCTCTGGTAGCTTGATTAAGTTGCTAGGTCTGCATATTTGTTCCACATAAAAGCAGAGGAAAGGCCTTTTGTACATTTAAGGTACTGAAAGTATTGGGGCATTAAACCTCTGCCATATGTTTGTGTCCCAATTTCTGCTCATTGCCTTCAGATGTTTGTAATGATAGAGTCTGAAAACTTTGAGTTTGAATCTTTGTTTCAACAAAATGCTTCGGTGGCACCTCTAGCAGCAGCCTCTTTCCCTATCTGCCTTTTCCATGCATACTGTGTACTTTTGGGCTCCAAACTTTTTGCTTTCACCCCTCCACAAAGAAAAGTCCGAGAGTTTTAAATGATTGAATTTCTATAAAATAACCCACCTAGTCATCTGAAATCCAAATATAGAAGCTTAGGGTTTTAAGATATAGATAAATATCCCAGGGATGAATTGTATGAAAGCATTAAAATAAAAAGAGGAATGTGGTGTGTATGTGACCTTGAGTGTTGCTTTATCTCATTTGCAGTATACTTTTTCAGGATCACTGTTGTGTCGATGGGTATTTTTCATTTATATAATGGTTAGATAATGAAACAAATTTGTCACTATCAAGACACTGATGACATGAGATTTCTTTTAATGTGGCATAAAATTTTCATGGAAGAAATGACACTATAGGATTCCACCCATCAATCCATCCATCTTGAAAATAGTTACTGAGCATCAGCCAAATGCCCAGCTCTATGGTTAGGGACTGGGAGAGAGTGGGGAACACTGTTAGTCTAGTTCTGTCTTTATGGTTCTTATAATCCAGAAGGGAAGGACAAAGGAGCCATGGGTATGAAACAGGGGCATGCTTGTTGGAGCAGTGCAGATGCTGTGGAGGGTACTAAGTCTACTTCTAGTCTTAGTGGATCTTGCACATCAAATCCTCACCAGCCTCTCCAACACCTGTGCAATGAGCATAGATAAGGAATTAGTTTTGGAAAGACCAGAGAGACCCAAGCTCCCGTAGACCAAGACCTGGGCTTGTGAGTTCATTGTCCGCACAGCAGCTGCATAGCTGGCAGTACACAGCCCAAGGTTCTGCTGCATCTGCTTTCAGTCTGTGTGGTGCCATCATCCCAGCTTAACAACTCCCATAGGCATCAGTTAACTAATTCCTGGCATCTGCCAAAGATCCGGAAACCACGAGGATGTTCTGGATAGTATGGCACTCAATACTCTTTGGCTTGGGCTGTTAATTCAGGGTTCATGCTGGGAGCATCCTCTGCAGTTATGAAAGGTACCAGCAAGTCTTATAAGCTGACATAGAAACTATAGAAGCTTAGCCATGAAGTATTATTTGGGTGAGCTATGATGTCTGTTCAACAGTCTGTTCTCTTGGTCCATGAAGAGGAAGTCAAATTCTCTGAAGAGAAACAACTTAAAATGTGCACAATCCATGTTGCTTTCTGTTTCCTATCACTGAGTGAATGGAACAATGAAAACCACGGCATGGAAGAAAAATTTCCTTCATTGTTCTGTGTACCCACTGCATGCCTTTCCCTAGTTATTGCAGAAAAAAAATTTTCCTTTCTTGTAAATTTTTGGACCTTATTGGAAATTTTCAAGTGGCATTAGAGGCTTTTAGGAAGAAGCTGTGGCAAGATCAAGGTGGAGGTAGTTGTCCTGCTGATGAGTGGAGCACTAAGAAGATCAGGGGACTTCAGAGTCAACTATGCTATCTCAGTGTAGGACAAAGATTAAAGGTGTAGAACATAGTACATTGCCTGCACATAAACATCTCTCAGAAAATCCAGTGTCTAAAACGTCTTTCCAGGACTCAATGCATTTCTAATGAGGCTAACTTCCAGCAATATTAGATTCTCTGGACTTTTTATCATTATACATTTCTTATTTTATGCCTCCTGAAGTTTCAGCTTTTACTTAATCCATAAATACTCAGTAATCTAACTGACAGTCTGGCCGGACAGGTCAAGGTTGGCAATGGGAGTAGGACTAATGAGTGTTAACAGTGGCAGAAAAAAGGGATGTGCTGGAATTTCAGATTAAGAGGATGTAAAGATGAGATGGGAGCGTTGAGGACCTGAGTAGAAATAGTGACTAAGTTGTACTTGGATGGGCTAGTTGTAGCAGTCTGGAGCCAGGACACAAATCTGGGTTGGTAGGATGATCAGGAGCATGAACAAATCACTCAGTATTAGTGGGCAAAACATGGTGCCCAGTGGCTATGGACTAGGTCATAGTCCAAGAATATGGCCGCAAAAAAGATCAAGATAAAATATCAAGATAAACTACCATCATGTCCATAAAGGTACACAGGTTCCAGTGGTGGGGGCTTTGGGATATTAATTTTAAAAAGCTGAGGCAGATAGTTATGTACAATAGCTTTTTATCTGTCCCAATCATACCTCCTTTGGCAAGAGACTTGGAGAATTATGAGAGTCAGTGATGAGTTTTAGGTTCTAAGACTATGCTGGCACATGGGGCATGATGTATAGACAGTGTAGATGACTCTGATATTAAATGCATGATGCAGGACGGTGCTTACCAAAGTTCATAGTGTATCACCTGCATCAAAATCACCTAAGAGGGGCTGGAAACACAGCTCATCAGTTAAGAGCACTGGCTGCTCTTTCAGAGCTCCTAGGTTCAGGTCTTAGCACCCTTGTGCTGGTTCACAACTGTCCACAACTCCAGTTCCAGGGGATCTGACACCCTTCTCTGCCCTCTGCGGGCACTGTACAGACAGGCGTACTTACATGCAGGCAAAACACTCATGCATGCAAACTAAATAAAAAAAAAATCACCCAGGAGTTTTAAAGAAAATGCAGAGAACTAAAATATCTGGGGTTAGAGCCTGAGGATATTTATTCTAAATAGGAACCATAGGGCATCTTGTGTACTTTAAAAAACTGGACAATTTGGGGCTGGAGAGATGGTTCAGTGGCAGAGGCAGGAGGATCTCTGTGAGTACAAGGTCAGCTTGGTCTACAAACAGGGTCTACAAACACTGTCTCAAAAAAAAAACAACAACAAAAACCAACAACTGGATAATTCATCTGTATTAGTCACTTTTCTGTTGCTGTGATAAAACACCGTGACCAAAGGAACTTATAAAAGGAAGAGTTTATTTGAGCTTATGATTGATGGTTCCAGGGAATTAGAGTCCATGGTGGGGGAGGCATGGTGGCTGGAGCTGGAGCAGGAATCCGAGAGTCACATCTCGCAATGAGCACAGGAAGCAGAGAGAGGGCTACTGGAGACCATGAGGCTTGTTAAACTCACTAAGCCTGCCCCCAGTGACATACTTCCTCTAGCATGGCCACACTTTCTAAGACCTCCAAAAACAGTGCCACCAACTGGAGACAAAATGTCTGAATACTTAAAGCCTATGGGGGACACACTCATTCAAAACCAACATTCCACTCCCTGGCCTCCATAGGCTCCTGACCATATAAAATGCAAAATGCATTTAAATCCCAACCTTAAAAGTCCCCATAGTCTTTACCAGTTTCAATCATTCAAAAGTCTACAGTCCAAAGTCCTCTTCTGAGACTCAGGCCAATCTCCTAAAACTGTAAGCTGCTGTAAAAGAAAAAAAACAAAAAACAAATTACATACTCCCAATGTACAGTGGACCAAATACACATTCCCATTCCAAAAGGGAAGGAAAGAGGCATAGTGAGGAAATACTGGACCAAAACAAGACCAAAACAACCAGCAGGGCAACGCCAAGTCTGTAGCTCCACATGCAACTTCTGGGAATCTTAACTTCCAAAGGGCTTAGATGGCTCAGCTCTTCACAGCTTTGCTTGCAACATATATCTCTTTCTTAGGCTGGTACCACTCCCTGTATGCAGCTCTCTTGGCAAATATCTCACAGGTTTGGCATCTCGAATGTCTTCTTGGGGTTCCATGCCAACCAGGCTTCTAATTCACAGCTTCACGCAATGGCCTATCAGGGCCTTCTTTATTCAGGACGCCCTGCTGCACTCTGTCTGGCCTCTGTGCTCTCTGAAACATAGGAGGAAGAACTGTGATCCCTTCATCTTTGAAAACTTTATGCCTCTAAAGCCAGCACCATGTGAATGAAATTGCCAAATCTGGCTGCAAGTTCAGGATGGAATCTTCCTACTTTAACCACATTTGCAATTTTTCTCTGCCCTGGACTTGTTGGAGTAGAAAACGCTTTCAGTATTTCCTTTCAAAACTGGAGGATAGCTGGGTGTGGTTTTGCCTGAAGGTACTGATTTTTTTGTTTTACTTGTAAATCTCCAGGCCTCTCCTTAATCACTTTAGTCTCCTTATGAAAGGGAGCCTCTCCTTCACAAGCCTTGCCACACCTTTAATCTTCCTAGTGACTTTTTCAGATCCAAACTGTACATTCTGCATTTCCTTCTGCCCCTTTTGCTCTTTTTCACTGGTAGATCTGTATAATATTCACCATTAAAAGCCACACCACCATTTCTACATTACGCTGTCTTGAAATATCCTCCGCCAAAGACATCAGTCCATTGCTTTTCAACTTAGCATCAGGCAAGCATCTGGGCTGTGGGCAAACTGCTGCCAGATTCTTTATCAAAATATCCCAGTTGCTGCCTAGTCTTTATTTTCCTCTGGAACTACATTTTTTGCAGCAATGCTTTCTTCCAGGCTTCTACTAGAATGGCCCCTTAAGCTCTGCTTACAGTAGTCAACAGCTTTTCTAGCCCAAAGTTCCAAAGTCTTCCACATTTCTCCAAACATCCACACGGTCAGGTTCTTCACAGCCAACAGCCCACTCTCTGGTACCAAATTACTGTATTAGTCAATTTTCTGTTGCTGTGATAAAACACCATGACCAAAGGAACTTATAAAAGGAAGAGTTTATTTGAGCTTATGATTGACGGTTCCAGGGAATTAGAGTCCATTGTGGCAGGAGGCATGGCGGCTGGAGCTGGAGCAGGAAGCGGAGGGTCACATCTTGCAATGAACACAGGAAGCAGAGAGAGGGCTACTGGAGACCACGAGGCTTGTTAAACTCACTAAGCCTGCCCCCAGTGACATACTTCCTCTAGCATGGCCACACTTTCTAAGACCTCCAAAAACAGTGCCACCAACTGGAGACAAAATGTCTGAATACTTAAAGCCTATGGGGGACACTCATTCAAACCACCACATCATCTTAGATGCTGGATGTCAGTAGCCAGTGTCCTGAAGTAATCGATTCTGTGAAGGCATTAGCCTTTCCTCATCTCATGAAGAGTAGCTTATAGGAGGCCTTGCTTGAAAGAAAAATAAATTCAGACACAAGTCTTCTGTTCTGACAGCAATTTGGAAAGATTGTCTTTAAAAGCAGATTTTCAGGGCTGGTGAGGTAGCTCAGTGGTTAAGAGCACTGCCTGCTCTTGCAGAGGACCCAGGTTCAAATCCCAGCACCCACATGGCAGCTAACAACCATCCATAACTTCAGTTCC
Organism: Rhizomys pruinosus; assembly: GCA_009823505.1. Classification (NCBI taxonomy): domain Eukaryota; kingdom Metazoa; phylum Chordata; class Mammalia; order Rodentia; family Spalacidae; genus Rhizomys; species Rhizomys pruinosus. The sequence goes on from VZQC01005846.1 coordinate 1,134,222, forward strand.
AGGAGATCTAATGCCCTCTTGTGGCTTCCCTGGGCATTTCATGACATGGGTACACTTACATACATGCAGGCATAACACTCATACACATAAAAAATAAATAAAAATTTAAAAAGGGATTTTCAGAATGGAAATCAAGAAAGAAAGAATTGCAAGGAAAAGAAATGGAGCAGAGAGACTTGGGATTGGACAAGATTTGGTGGAACATTTTGCAGGAATGTGTACATCCACTGCTGTCCTTTTCCAACTAGACTGTGGCTGGCTGAGGGCTGGCTTCATACACTCTTCACCCTTATTTCTTCAAACTGATGCAAAAATAGGTTTCACAATGTTTACCAGGTAAATTGATTTAGGTGTAAGCCTGGACTGGTGGCAGGGTGATTTTATGCTGAGTGCTATAGTGTGGGCCAGATCTTTTGAAAATCCTTTCTAAAAATATTTTATTTATTATTTTAATTTTATGTGTATGAGTGTATTGCATGCACATATGCAAGTGCACTCATGTTGTGGAATGCCCATGGAGGTCAGAGTCACCTTCTGGGTGCCGGAAATCAAACCTGGATCCTCTGTGAGAGCAGACAGTGCTCTTCACTGCCGAGCCATCTTGCTGGTCCCTTGAAATGCTCTTGACTTAGCTCTCATTCGTCCTGAGAGCTGGGGCTAAGGCTGCAGTTTAGTTTTGGTCTTGAAGAGAGGTAGGGATCAGAATCACTCAAAAGTTACATCAAACCTATAGTCAGAGTATTTTGGTGTCTTCTAGAGGAAGATCTGGTTTCAATCCTTCTTGAAGGTAAGATATACATTAAATGATTAAATTCCTTTAAATTAAATATACGTTAACTTGGCCTCCAGGTACACTGTAATTGTTCTTGTCCTAGAAGAGACCAAGAGGTAAATGACTAAGATATAGTGTCACATGGGAAATGAAAGTGGAAGGAGGAATACTAGGGGTGAAAGGGTATAAGCAGGGATGGGAGGAAGGAGCTGGAGAGAGGAAGGGGTGGGAGAGAGGGTCAATGAAGGTATGCATGAAAATGTCATAAGGAAACCTGCTTCGTAAGCTAATTAAAAAAATAAACTAAACAAAAGAAATAAATGAAAATACAGTGTTACAGGTAATATTGAAAAGGAAATTGAGAGACGGGATAATTTTAAAACTGCTTTCTTAATTACAGTGCCACACCCATCAGTTCACTCCCATTGAGAGGGTTTTAAGTCTAATTAGGCAGCTAATTGATTGATTGATTTACACCCCCCCCCAACAGTGGCAGTACTGTATAAATAGAGGTAGCTTGCTGTGCCAGTTGTTATGGTTATTAGACTTTAGGGTTAGGTTGGACCATTGATTGATTTTCTCCCTTAGCAGTTTGCATATTATCATCTCAAAATATGAGAGCTAAACGTCAGGTAGAAGGGGTTCAGGTCAGTTCCTGCTCCATCGCTCCAAGGTCTGTTTATGAAATATGTCCCGTCTTCAGCAGCAGGGTCTTATCTAGGTCTGGGAGATAACTAGGAGCTTTGGCAGTATGTTATTTTGGGAGTCTCCTGGACCACTCTCACCTACCACTCAAAGGAAGGTCTCTTCTGGCTGGCACTGTGTTCCTTGCCAAACGGTCCCCCCACCCAAGAAAGGCACCCCCCACATATGCAAGCACTGATGTTGAGACACTGTATGTGCATTTCTCAATGGGTTAAGGTGGGTCATATTTCCCTCTGGTTCTCTAGCCCCCCTCATTTCCTCCCATCCAGCTTCCTTCCTCCCTCCCAGTGCCCCCATTTCTCCACCCTGCCCACAATAACACCCACCTTCACTGGACTCCTCTCCTGACTTCCCTCCCCTACCACTCTGTGGCCGCTCACATGTCCCTCCCTCCTCTCCTCCCAGCTGAACTCTCCCAATTTCCCCACCTCCCCCCTGGTAACATCTGTTCCCTACTATCCCCCTCTTTTGGGTTCCTCCTTTTCCTTTACCTCTGTGTATCCTTTCCATCTTCCCGCCTCCTGGTGTTACATCAGGATATATAGTCATGTATAAGGGATTGGTGCTACAATCCACAAATTTAATTGTAGCCAAATACACATGGGCTGGAGGGGCATGGATGGGTGAGGGGCTCTAAACTTGATTAAGAACTGTTCTATGAAACTACAAAAGCTCAATAAAAATATTAAAAAATTATTTTTAAAAGTCTAGTTAAGCTTTCTCTATAGTGGAGTCAGGGAAAGGTTTTTGGTGGAAGAAGCAGCTAGAATAAGAAGGGCGTGTGTGCATGTGGGCGTGAGTGCTGGAGAAGGTGGATGGGAGGCAGCCTTGCTAATCTGGTGGGTGAGATCACAAGACAAATCTTAGGTAGCAGGTGCTGGCTCCCATGGCCCTTGTTAACAAGGCAGATGTTATTCTGTGACCTTTTGTATATGTTCTGTGCATAACACAATTATACAATTTATTTGCTTATGTTTAGAAAGAAAATTTAGGTCAGAAAGCAGAGGACAGTCTAGAGGAGGACCAGGACTGTACGAGTCTGGAAGGAGACAGTGAGTAAAAATCAGAGGCATTCCCACCGGGATACCTCAAGGCTCAAGACTAGCACTGGCAGCCCTTAATAGGCCCTTCCTTACCTGCAATAGGTGTAACTTTCTGACAGGTTACCTCAAGGCTCAAGACAAGTACTGTCAGCCCTTAATAGGCCCTTCCTTACCTGCAATAGGTGTAACTTTGTAACGTGATTGCCAGGCGGTTGAGTTGTTGTATTAGTGACTTTTTCTCATTGCTGTCACGAAATACTTATCAAGAAGCAACTTCAGGGAGGAAATTTTTAATACTTCAAGGAGATATAGTTCATCATGGTGATGAGGAAGGCATGTAGCAGAGTGGGGGGCTGGCTGGTCACACTGTATCAGCAACCAGGAAGCAGAGAGTAAACAGGAAGTGAGGCCAGGCTATTAAACCTCCAGGATCACCTCCAGGAACTTACATCGTCCAGCCAGGCGCCACCTAGAGGTTCCACAGCTTTCCTACACCATACCACCAGCTGGGGACCCAGTCTCTAAACATGGTTGCTTATGAGAACATTTTACCATAGCCATTTTTCGTTATCCTTTCATCTTGTACCTGTAGCTGGTTGTCACTAGCTGGTATGTCCAAAAATGACATACTGTTCCATGACCTGTCTGTGTTCTAAGGCTCTGGAACTAGGTTTCTCTGTGCTTTAAATGCTTTAAAATATAGTTTATTTATTTTAAAATATTTTATTTATTTTTATCTTATGTGTATGAATGTATTACCTGCATGTATGTAAGTGAATCCATGTTATACAATGCTCCTGGAGCTCAGAAGAGAACTGGAGTTACAGATGGTTGTTAGCTGCCACGTGGATGCTAGGAATTGAACCCAGGTCCTATGTAAGAGCATCCAGTGCTCTTACCTGCTGACCCATCTCTCGAGCCCACTCAAATGTAGTTAAATGTTTTTGTGTTAGGAATAGAATGTAAGAGCTACCTGCTTAGTAACATTTAAATGTACATTGTAGTATTACTATCTATAGACAAGATTGTACATCTCCCAAATACTTCACTTAGCACAGCTGAATCCTCATCTCTTGAACAGGAACTCTCCATTTCCTCTCTCCCTTTACTCCACTGGCAACTACCACTGCATTCTCTGTTTCTATGTGTTTGATTATTCTAGATACTCATGTAACTGGAGTCACATAGTATAGTTGTCTTTAAACAGAATGATTCATCAACCTTAATCCTTGGTATTACCCCCAAAAGTTGAAATCAGGATTTCCAAGAAATATTTGCATATCCTCACTCCCATGGAACTTGCAGCACTATTTAAAACAGCTGAGAGCTAGGAATAAACTTGATGTCCATTGACAGAAGAATGGATGAAGAAAATGTGGTATTACTCACGGAGCTGTTAGGGTCAGAGCCTGGGCCCTGACAGCCTCAGTGAACAGGATTGGATACCCCTTAATAGGTCCACTAAAGAGACAAATAGCAAAATGCAGGAAAAGGAGATTTATTCCATGTGGCCACATTGAGAAGAGGAACAAAGAGGTTCAGTGACTCCCCGAATCCATTTTGAGGTCCTAATGTGAGGTTTAGGTCTGAATAGAGGGCAAGACATATGTGTAACTCAGCAGTCCTGGCCAGGCTGTGGTCTCATCTGTCATCCTGTCTCTGCTCCAGTCTCTGCTATAAGGTGGTCAGACAAGTTGTAGATCTCTTGCTGGGCGACAAGGTCTACCTCTGGCTGGGACCAGGCTCCTTTTCCTTCTCCCACCATGAGATTCCTGGGTGGAAATTCTAGTTCCTTGTGGTGCATTGTCTTAGTAGTCTGATGGCCAAAGGGAGGGACACAAATGTTTCTTTACTGCCAGGACAGTTCCAGTAGCTACATATGACAGCTACATATCATTCAGTCTTCTAAAAGAAGGGATGTTCATGGACAACATCATGCTGTATGTTTTGTAAAGGCTGACCATATTGAGCTCTTCCTCTTTGTACCCCAGGACTGCCTTCTCAGGTCAAAGCTGTTGCTAACTAGTGCTCTGTGGCAAGTTCCTGGCACACCGTTCATTGCTGGGCAGAGCCAAGAACTCATGTTCAGCCCTGGAAGCGGGACTTATGAGCCTAACTTGTTACCGTTTAGATCTTATCATCCGTGTTCCTGTGTCACATTTTCTCACCTCTGAGAAAATGTCTTGCTCTCAGGGTTAACAAATGCATTAGTTCTTGAGTTAAAATGAAAAGATATTATACTGTCACTTTTTCTATCTTTCACTCTTTTTTCTTTTTTCACCTATTTGCTTTCCATACAAAGCTAGAAAACACATTGTTTTTGCCAATAAACTCTGTTTATAGAAAAACAAACTGACACATCATGTGGCCTGATTTTTGCCCTGATTGTGTAGTAATAACATACCAGAAGGAGGGTTACACCAGAAATAAAAACACCTGGGTAATGTTTTCGATGGCCTAATTAGATGTATGTCCTGGGGGCACATTGCTTCACTTTTCTGTGCTGACACTGCTCAAACATGAGGAAATTAGACAGGGGTCTAACACCATGAATTGGAGAATCTATAATTTATACAATGGTGACTAGTCTTTCACGTGATGTAGAAGGACTTAGTGTGACCTTGGGGAGTCAGCTCTCCGGTGTGACAGGCATTAGTTGATTACTTCTGTGGTGTGTTCATGCTTTGGGGGTTTTGGTCAGTCTTAAAGTGGACGTCACATCTAGCTCTGGAAGTGGATCTTGACAGTCTGAAGCCAACACAGTCACTGTTTCCCAGGTGAGCACTCGGCCCAATTCAGGCCACTGAAAGGCAAGGAAATTCCTTTGCTGGGAGAAGAATAAAGAAAGTAAGTCTTGGAATAACAGCTCCCATGAGAGAACCTGAAAACAAGCTGTCCCTTGTGAGGTAAAGCCCAGAGACTGTCCCCCAGAGGAGATGGACCCTGGTCACACCATGAAATTCTGGAACGAATTGCCTGAAACAACCCAGCAGTTTTTGTGGGTTTGTGGAGTCTTACATTTGTAGGTTGTCCTAGTTAGCTTTGTCAATTTGATACAGCCTAGCGTCATCTAAGAGGAAAGCCTCCACTGAGGAGCTGCCTGGGTCAGATTGGCTTTGGGCATGTCTGTGGAGCACTATTTGATTATTAATTGATGCAGGAGGGCCCAATCGGCTGTGTATGGCACCAGCTCTACACAGGCCATCCTGGGCTGCACAAGAAAGCTGTCTAAGTGGCAGCCAATGAGTGAGGCCTCGGGCAGCATTCCTTCATAAGTCCTGCCTTGAGTTCATGCCCAGACTTCCCTCCATGATAGATTCTGACCTGGAAGTGTAAGCCACATAAACCTTCTCTTCAAGTTGCTTTCAGTCAAAAGTGCTTCATTTCAATGGAAACAAACTAAAACATAGGTTTAAGTCAATTTGCTGTTGTTTGTTTTGAGACAGGGTCTCATGTATCCCGGGCTGGCCTCAGACTTGCTATGTGGCAGAGGATGACCTTGAACATAGGATCTCTTGCCTGTCATGTACTGGGATTACAGGAGTGTTCTAGCATACCTGGCCTAGGTATAGGCCAGTCTCTTACTTTTAGAAACAAATGAGCAGAGACTGGAATTGAATCTTAAAATTGTACTTTATTCAGATTGCTGTCATTCTGAGAAGACAGCAAGTTAATATCTTAGAGCTCTGTCTTGCATCTCATCAGCCCAGAGTCCAGTCGGCCCTCCAGTCAGGCCGTCAGCCATCTTTCTAGGACTTGTGAGGCCTGTGCTTCTCTTTTTCATGCTTTGCTCCTTTCTCTCATTCTGTGGCTGTTTGAGCTCAGGCACTTCTTGAAAAGTGGAATCAAGTTAGTTTCTTTTGGTATCAGCCATGAATACCTCCACAGGCATCTGGCTGGAGGGTGATGGGTAACTCAGAACAAATAAGCCATTAACAGTGTGTACATGCTAAGCTAGTAATAACATACATGATAGTTCCTTTATATGATATGAAGTTCAAATGTGGCTTTATAGCACAGACCATAAAAGCGCCTCTATCTGTCTCTCTTGTCTCAAGTCACTTTGAGATGTTGTCTGGTGTTTGTTCTCATGTGTTTTAGAATTCAAGAACAAAAAAGGGCCCAGGATTTCAAAACAAATTTGCTTTAGTTCATTCAACTGCCTTGCAGATGTTTTATGGATGCCTCCCAAAGCCTATGGTCCACCAGCTTTGTTTACTGTGGAAGGCTGCTATGTAGGTGAGTGACAACAGCAATATTCATAAGGACCGTGGGATTGGAAATGTAAGGAATTATGGGAACAGAGCAAGAGGACCTCATGCAGATCAGGGTAAGGAGATGATATTGAAGCTGATCTGAAGAGCAAACAGGTATTTGCCCAATGACTTCTCTTGAGTACACTCCACCTAGTCCTCCAGGCTCATAGCTTGATTGTGATTAGATCATGTTATATAGCAGAGTTAACTTCAGAAGAGATGACTGAGATGGGCCTGGCTTCCTCACATGACCCCTTTAAAAAACAGAGAATCTAGGTTGGCAGAGCTGTCAAGACAATGTGGTTCTTGGTTCTAAATGATAAGGAGCTGAATTCTGCATGCCACCCAGTGGAGCTCAGGAGTGGATTTTCTCGTGGAGCCTTCAGTCAGGAGCTCAGTGTGACTTGTAGCTTGATTTCAGCCTTTTAAAGTATGGAGTAAGCCCCTTGCTATGCCATGTCGGGATTCTGATTTAAAAAACTGTGCCTTGGTGTTCTTTTGAGCTATTTCATTTATGGTAGTTTGTTTTTCAGCAAAAGAAAAGCAACATAGCCACAGAGCTCTTCCGAAGTTTGTAGGGAGTAATCCCACGAAACAAGTGGCTCATTAGAGAAACTTTCTGTGGTGACTTTATTACAGATGACTAGTCAGGAAGTTATGCTGCTTGAAACTTTGGACTTGATGTTTTCTTAAGTTTGCTGTATGGGTAAGATGAAGTTCAAGAATAAAATGATTCTACCACAGTGGTGTCTTGTTTTCTCTCTTTTTCAGACTATTAGCCCAGTTGTCAAGAGCTATGAACTGACCTGCAATACAGAAACATTCATGAGTCACTGAGTTTGAAGTCTTTCAGTTGTTAGTTGCTCGTTGTGGGTCACGGACAAGCTGTTTGTATTGTGGGTCTTGAGCTGCGCTTGAAGCTCAGGTGGGCTGTACAATGTTACTCAACCTCTTCCCCCTTTCTTCTTAATTTATCCTTGAGATTTAACTTATTTTTTAAGCTACCGTTTTACAGAAGGGCATTAAAAATAAAAAGAGAGGAAATAAAAGAGTCTTTACATTTTATTGTTAGTTCCTTTTATGAATTTATTTTTCTGTAGATCTATCACTTGGTACTGTAAAGAACACGAAGAAGAACTGTGTCCTGCCCTGGGGAGGTTAACATCCAAAAGAAAGCAGGCTGGACTCACACATCCCATCTTCTTAATTTTGCATGTGTCCTCACTGTTCTTTGCTGATGACAAGGGTGTGGTTCCTTCAGGAAGTGGGATTGCTCCGGAGTATTTTATAAGAACGGTGAAGCAATCTTTCCATTGTGACTGATCCTTCCATGGGAGATGGAAGCAAGGCAGGAACGTGTACTTTTTCACAGTGGGGATACATAGGAGACAGCCCTCCTTGCTGTTGCTTGCAGGAATGTGTCTGTGGTAGAACATATCGACCTACCTTTGCTCTTTTACAACGAGAAAACTGATGACGACTGGGATAGAGCCCTTCATTGGGCACCGATGTTATGGCTGGGTTGGCTGCAGAGGAGCCAGAGCTTGAGGCAGGTGCTGTTGAAGATGCACTTTTAACACAATCAATTAATTTTTTGTAATTGTTTATTGAAACACATAGATGAAAGGCAGATTTGTGTGGTTGAATTTGGCTAGTGTTATAGAAATTTTTACCAAGCTTACGATATTTTCCCCCCCTATAAAACCAACGGAATTCTAATGTTTCACTTGGAAACTCTGAATTCTCAATGCAGATGTGTATTTTTGTCTTAATTTCCCATCAGCCCAGATGTTTACTTCGGAAGGACAATCATTGTAGATGTCTCCTGGACTTTCACCCAAGTTTTTCACAAGAGTATTATCTTGTATGCAATCCAGTAGCTGCTGGGGTCAGTTACACTTTTAGGAACATTCTTTAACTTGATTTTTGTTATGGAGTTTAAAACCTACTGGGGTTGGATGATTCTGTTTCAACATTCAAGTCTGTTTTCTTTGGAAAGACTCTGGTTGACTCAAAAAGTTTGAGAAGTGGGAAAGAGACTGTGGGTGTAGAGTAAGTCTAGGCGACATTGCTCTTATGGATTACCAGTTATGGTAAAATGAGGAAGAAACTGAGATAACAAACCATATTTCTTATTTTACAACAGAAAGAAGAGGGAGCTCCTTCAACAGTGGACTTGGTTTTTAATGAACACAAATCAGCAAACCCAATCATCTCAAAATGGTACAATTATGGTCCTTACTTTAAAGCCTTTCATTTTTACTCTTTCCATGGATTTGTGTGCATGGTGTATATGGGTACACGTGTGGGCATGAGCTCATATGTGTGTGCACCTGTGGAGACCTGAGGCTGATGTTTGGAGTTTTCCTTGATTGCTTCTCCACCGGATTTTTTGGAGGCAGGGTCTCAGTCGAACCCAGAACTCCTCATTAGGCTGGTCTTTCTAGCCAGCTTGCTCTGAGGATAATCCTGTTTCTGCCTTCTGAGGTTGGAATTATGGGCCAACTGCCGTGCCTACCCAGAATTTAGTGGGTTCTGGGGGATCCAAATTCTGGTCTTCTTGCTTGTATGCAAAAGTTGTAACCACCAGTCCATCTCCCCAGCCCCTTTAAAACTTTTTAAATGCCAATAAATCAACTAAACTGGAAAACCTCGCAACAGATCTTAATGCATTACTGAATATAATTCAAGATTACTGCATAGTCCAAAAATATTTTCACATTCCTAATTTCTCTGTTATCTTTGTAGTAAGTGAGAAGAGGAAAGGGTGCTATCCAGAACTCAAATTCAGAGTTTCTTGAGACAAAGTTTGGTGGGCAATTTTTGAGAAAAGTTTTTGGAGAGACTTGAAACAACCAATAAATGTTTAAAAATACCATCCAGAGATGCTTATATATTGGCCTCTGTTTCCTGTGTCTAATTTCTTAGTGTTTTTGATACAAATTTGCTTAGATGAATGTGTCTGCAGGACATTTGTCTAAGTAGCTTAAGAAACAACTGGATGTGCTTTCCTGGATAGTTTGCTTTAATTAATTAACATTTTTCTAGCTTTATAGAAATAAAATTGACAAATAAATTGTTTTATTCAAGATGCACAGTCCCATATTTTGACATACATAGGAACTGTAAAATGATGGCCATGACAAAGACAATGAACATGTTCATCTTCACAGACTTTTTTTTTTTTTTGAGACAGGGTCTCCCTTTTTAGTCCCAGCTGACCTGGAGCTCACTCTGTAGACCAGGCCAGCCTTGAACTCACAGAGATCTGCCTGCCTCTGCCTCCTGAGTGCTGAGATTAAAGGTGTGTACCACCATGCCTAAGTTGGCCTAAGTTGGTTCTTAGCCACCAGGTGGGTGTTAGGAATTGAACCTGGGTCCTCTGCAAGAGCAGTCAGTGCTTTTTAACTGCTGAGCCATCTCTCCAGCCCAACACAGACTGGCTTTTAAAAGAATTTTAATTTTTGTTTATTCTTAGAAAAATTTCATACATATAATCAAGGTAACTTGATCATGTCCACTCCCCACTTTCCCCTCCAGCTTCTCCCGAATTTCCAACTGCATCTCTTTTCCAACTTTATGATCTCTTTTTATAATAAATAAATAAATTAACAACCCATGAGGTTCAGTTAGCACCGCCCATATGTGCATGTGTGTAAGGTCACCACTTGGTCATGGGCAGACTCCTAAGGAAAAGACTCTCCCTCTGAGGCTTTTAAGTTGTGGTAAGATCTCTCTTAGCTAATTTCATGTGTCCAGTATGCTGTTACTTTCTATGGTCACTTTGACAAAGACTAGGTCTCTGGAATCTGTCCCTTGGAACTTGTGCCTTTTGGTCACTTTTGTAGCATTACTATGCCAACATTGTAGTTATACCTGAAAACAGCCTGACTCTATTTTTTCTTTCTTTTTTTTTTTTTTTTGGTCTTTTTGAGACAGGGTCTCCTTTTAGTCCCAGCTGGCCTGGAGCTCACTATGTAGATCAGGCTGGCCTTTAACTCAGAGATCTGCCTATCTCTGCCTCTAGAGTGCTGGGATTAAAAGGTGACCACCACCACACCCAGCAACAGCCTGACTCTTATCTAACTTTAGTTATGAGTGGGCCCAACCTTGGAGGCCACATGTTCTCCCAGATGTCTCCTGGAATTGTGCTACTGAGTCAAGACTCACCCATAATTTCATTCAAAGCTTTTTCTCCAGCATCGGTTTTGGAGAACTATAAGCTTGTATCCACTCTTATCAGACAATCTTGCCCTTTCATACCTAGGCTTAAAACACCTCGTGCACACAATGTCAAGAATTCTTCTCAATCTTGGCTAGAAACCAAATTGAGGTTCTGACAGATTAAGGTCAGGTGCCCAGGTCCCAAAAGCACATGGTGCAGTGAGTGTGTTTTCCATAGTTTATTTGGTGGCAAGATTAATTAGAAATCATGACTCAAAATGAGCCTACCACCTGACCCAGTCATATCACTTCTGCATATATACCCACAAGACTCATTCTACTGCAAAGATACATGCACATCTATGTTTATTGTATCTCTTTTCACAATAGCAGGGTTGGAACCAACCCAAAAGCCCCTCAACTGAGGACTGGCTAACAAAAATGTGGTACATCTACACAATGGAGTTCTAAGGAAGATAACGTCATGAGATTTGCAGGTAAATGGATGGAACTTGAAGTCATTATGCTAAGTGAAGTAACACAGTCCCCCCCCCCCAAAAAAAAAAAACACCAAACAAACGGGTAATGGTTTCCCTCATTTGTGGATGCTAGTACCAAATCCTCCAATTGAAAGAAAAGCTGAGGGGCTGGAGAGATAGGCTAGCGGAAGAGCACCGACTGCTCTTGCAGAGGACCCAGGTTAGATCCCCAGCACCCACATGGTGGCTGAGAACCATCTGTAACACCAATTCTAGGAGAACTCCAGTTCCAGGGGAATCCGACACCCTCTTCTGACCTCCAAGGCATTGCACAACATGGGTGCACAAACCTGCATGCAGACAGTACATTCATACACATAAAAAATAAATAAATAAAAAAAACCTGCTTAAAAAAAAGAAAGAAAAGCTGAGCAATGTTATTGTTATAGTTCTTTCTATCTGAAAACAACTGTGATGTTATAATGTGAATGAGCCCTAGAATTAGTTTACTACCTACTTTCAGGCATGGTAATTAATGTACATGGGTGGAAGGTATATATTCATATTTTAGAGTAATATAAAATTAAAAGAAAAATCTGAACCCCTGAACATAATTTAAAAAAAAAAGGGGTGTGTTGATGAAACTCATCAATGAATACCAAGTTGGTTACATACACTATGATGCTATGGTGTATGATTTTACAGAAGGATCAATATAGATGTGATATTGCATGCATTTCAAAAGCTTCAAAGAAAGAACTGTGTAATTTTGTTTAGAACTGTGGAATTTTTAACCACAAAGAAATTATACATGTTAACAACCTAGACATGTTCAGCAGTTTTAAGTTTTAAACAATGTATATATGCATGAATCATCATGTGACCCTATAAATATGTACAACTTTATATTTGTTTATGTCAGCCAAAGTAAATTAAATAAAAAAAGAAATCACGAGTCCAGACTATCCATTTTATAACAGTCTACACACTGTACCACACCCTCTTCTACTCTCTGTGAGTTTGACTTTTTAAGATTTCACATTACAGTCATGAAGTTTTTCCTGGCTGTGTCTACCTTCCTCCCCTCACCATCATTGTTCAGGTTCCAACCTGTTGTTACCAGTGGCAGAAGAAAATTCTTTAAAAAAATTTTTAAGGCTGAGCAATAGTCTATTGTCATGAGTGTTTCTATTGGTTGGGGATTCCAGAAAGACTACTGCTAAGTTTGAAATAATGGCTCACATAAAATACAGACTTTCCCTCCAATGCCCTCTGTACTGGAGTGGGAGTAAAAGCCCTTTATATGGCTTTAAAAATTATTTATGGAGAATGAAATTCATTAGTTAAAAAGGAATAAACATATAGATGTGGTCAAGAGGCTGTAATGAAATTATTGAGAGAAGTGGATGATTTCAGGTGGGTTAGAGCTTCCTGTCAGGGGGATGTCCAATAGAGTGTGGTAGGAAGTACAGTCACCTGAAGACCCAGGAAGTGGACACTGATCAGAGTTCTTTTCTTTGGTCTTTTTGAGACAGGGTCTCCCTGTAGCTCTGGCTGTTCTGGAACTTGCTGTGTAGACCATGTTGGTCTTGAACTCACAAAGTTCCACCTGCCTCTGCCTCCCAAGTGCTAGGATTAAAGGTGTGTGCCACCACACCCAGTAGAGTTCTTTTTAGAAATGGAAACAGTACTACTTGTGACTCCCCTGGGCACCTTCTACACCTAGGTTGAAATGAGACCATGGAGGGAGGTGGCTTATAACATGAGCATTTTTGAAGAATAACAGCATGTGGTAGAATTCTCCAATGTGTCAGATTTAACATCTTGAGTTTTATCATTTTTTTATCTGTACCATCTTGGACTTTGTTAAACATATTTTTCTTATTTATTTACTTTTATTTATTTAATCTTTTAACAATAAGTAATAAGTAATGAATACAAGTATCCTTCATGTAAATCCAATTTGCAAGCAGCTATTCCCAAACCCACACAACCCAAGACTTCCATCATCCAGCTGGAGGGGCTTGTATGTACAATCATGTTGATCAAATAAGTGTCCAGTCTATATTGCTGTAGTTTCACCATTCACCCCAATCGCAGCCCTTACATTCTACCACCCCCCCTCTTCTGCAGATTGTTCCTAGGCTTAGAAAAGGGGCACAAGTGGGCGAGAAGCAAAACAGTCTACTTTCTCTGGAGATGTTGTTTTGGACTCTGACCAGTTCTGGCTGTTTCCTTTCATGGGCTGACAGTTTGTCCAGGAATAACCTTTCGATCCTACTAATGAAGCACAAGCAATTAGATATACAGGCATTTAAACAGTACTAATTATTATGGTAGGTTACATTGGTATAGACACAGATGTTTGGATGGTATGCTAATCCATGAATTATAATTTTTCTGTAAAAGATGACAAGGTCTTACTGTGGCTTATAACATGTCCAAACCACTAGAGGATGTAAGCTTGTGGCATCAGCTGTGAATTATTTCTCCAAGGAGAGAGCTACTACCCAATTATATTTGGGATATACAGACATATGGCTGCCACTGCTGCACAGTATTTCCAGGCAGGTGAGGTGTAGCTGATGCTGACGGAGTCTTGCTTGACTCAAGGAGACCAATATTTGCTTTATTGGTTTAGTGGCCTTTGGTAACACTCTCTGGCATTCCAGAGACCAACTGTACACTTGCAAGTGTGGTCTCAATACATCTTTCCCATGCTTACATCAGGTCTTCAATAGCAGGGCCTTACCGCCTCTCTTCTTGCAGGTATCCCAGTTTACAGGCAAGAAGCCTTTAACTTTTGGGGGGCTTGGATCCCCTGGCCAACATCTCCTTGGCAGAATAATCCATTGCTGATATCAGCACTCTCCTGTATTAATATATTTTGCTTAATTGCACAGCTTAAAAAGACTTTAGTATTATATTTGGCTCTGATTAGAGAATAGTCCTTTTCTTTCTTTTTTAAATTTCTGTATGTGTATGAATGTACTGTCCGCATGTAGGTCTGTGCACCCGTGTCATGCAATGCTGCGGAGGTCAGAAGAGGGTATTGGATTCCCTTGGAACTGGAGTTCTCCTGGAATTGGAGTTTCAGACGGTTCTCAGCCACCATGTGGGTGTGCTGGGGATCAAATCCAGGTCCTCTGTAAGAGCAGTCTGAGCTCTTAACCACTAGGCCATCTCTCCAGCCCTGAGAATAGTCCTTTTCACAGTTCCTATTTCTATTAGTCAATTAAAGAAAGCAGTTATACTGGTTTTATAAGACATTACCTCTGTAAGTCGGCTGTAATTTACAGTTAGGGAATGACTTCATTACCATCATGTTTTTCTTTGTTCTATGAAAAGGAGGTAATAAAGTCTCATATTACAACTTTGTGGTGCCTGGAAGGTAAAGTTCATTAGGACTCATTATAGACAGTTGTTATAGATAGGATCCATAGAGATGTTTGATGCCTGTAGCAGTCTGAGGCTTTTCTTCCTTTTTAATGTTTAGATGGGTCAACTTCTCGTATTTCTTGGTACATCCTGCACAATGCAAAGCTGTATCTTTTCTTTCTCAGCCATTAAGTTGGTGACGTTTATGTATTAAACCTTTTGTCAAAATCTTTCAATTTAAATCTTAAAACTAATTATGGGAAAAGATTTGCATGTTCTCATGAGTTTTATCATTTTGTATGTGGTATATGTGTGTGTGCACACACATATGTAGGTATGTAGGCTCATGCCTGTGTCTGTGGATCCCAGAGTTTTTCCTGTTATTGCTCTCTATCTTCTTTTCGAACCTGGAACTGGATGTTTCGGCTACACTGGGTGGCTAGCAAGCCCGTGGGACCTGCTTGTTGCTATTTCCCACAGTGTTATGGCTACAGGCACATGTCATCAGGAGTTCTGGGGACCCAAATTTGGACTCTCATGCTTAGACATCAAGCACCTCACCCACTGAGCCATCTCTGAGCCCTACCATCTTGAGATTTTGATGTAGTCTAACCATCTCTTGATGATCATGATAATAAAGTATCCAGAGAGGTGTGACTCTATTTGTCTTTTTGTTCTGTGAAGATTATAGTGATTTTTTTAACACAAATATTTCTAAAATGTTATTGTTTCCCTTCCTTGCTTCAGCAACTTTGAGGTTTTGGATACCAGTGGTGGTTAGAAGTCAGTGGTGGATGGTTTTGGTGGCTGGCTGGCCAGGAATTCTATAATTTTCAAGGAGACTGGAATTGGCAAAGAGAGGAGTGACTGATATCAAGAAGTTCTGGGCTGAAGCCTGGCTTTGTGCTGGAATGACTAGCTGAGTGACTGTGGAGAGGTCAGTACTGCCTTGGTCTTCAGTTCCTTAATAAAATCCAGCAATAATAGCCACTTTATTAGGCCACAGTGAGGAAGGTCTATTCAAAATGCCTAACACATATTAGGAACCTCTTTTTAAATGAAAAGAGTTTTTTATGTATATTTTTTATTTATTTTTGGTACATTTCATACAAAACATCTTGATCATCTTTATACTTCCTCTCCCTTCCATACCCTCCTGTAACCCCTCCACCAGATTTCATGCATTCTTTCTTATATGTTAAGTCAAGTTTGTGTTCCCAGATGTCCCTTGGTGTGAATTTATCCACTGGGTTTAGTCAGGCTATCTAGAGTCTCTTCCTTAAAGATCAATTCTCCCTCATTCAGTAGTAATCAGCTGTCAATAGTTCTTTGGCTAAAATTGGGGCCTTTTATGAGAGTGAGTCAAACTTTTTTTTTGTTTAATAAAACATATTCTCATAGAAAATAAACACAAAGGAAAGCAAAATATTCTGCAATTCCAATATTTTTGCTCCCTTAGTGAATAGTATCTTTCTCATTTATATCTTCAGTCTACATTAAAGTAAATCTTACACTCTTTAAATAGTCTAGTGAATCAGTTTTAATGGTTTCATAGTATTTTATTATATGAATGCACCATAATTTAGTTAATTAAAATATTGTATTATTTTTATTTTATGCGTTTGAGTGTTCATTTGCTTGTATGTAAGTGTATCCATGTTGTGAAGTGCTCATGGAGGTCAGAAGAGGGTATTGGATCCCCTGGAACTGGAGTTACAGACAGTTGTTAGCTGCCATGTACATGGTGAGAATGAAACCCAGGTCCTCTGCAAGAATAGCCAGTGCTGTTAACCACTAAGCCATGTCTCCAGCCCCAATTTAATTAATTATAGAAAAGACTTTTACATTTACTTATTTTTTGTGTGTATACTTGTTTCTATATGAGAGAGAGAGAGAGAGAGAGAGAGAGAGAGAGAGAGAGAGAGAGAGAGAAACTTACAGGAGTCAGTTGGTTCTCTTTTCACATGTGGGTCCTGAGGATCAAAATCAGGTCATCAGGCTGGGTGTGATGGTGCACGCCTTAACCCAGTACTCAGGGGGCAGAGGCAGGTGAATCTCTCTGAGATCGAGGCCATCTTGTGGCTATAGGGAGACTGTCTTGGAACAAATCAAAAGAAAACCAACAAAAAAAAAAATCATGTCCTTAGACTTAGCAGCAGGTGCTGTTACTCACTAAGCCATCTCGCTGGCTCCTATTTAAGTCTTTATTACATTTGTTTGCTTTTTACTATTTCAAACAATCATGTATATCCATTTTTGTACCTATGAATGACTATTTACCTAGAGCGAATTTCTAGAAATGAATCACTAGGTCTGAAACATTTTTAGAGGCTTTAGATACCAGGAGGGTATGGGAGCACCTACTTTCCCTTTCCTTTTCCAAGCTTTGCTTAAGAAGCAGAAGTAGTATGCCACTTGGCTTCACATTATGACATTTATTTTTATTAATTTGTTTATCTGTGTGTATCTTGTGTTGGTGTGCACATGGCATGGTGCTCTTGAGGCAGTGATAGCACAACTTGTGGGAAAGTTCTTTCCTTCTACGTCGTGAGTCCTGAGCATGAACTCAGGTTGCCAGGCTTGGTGTAAGTGCCTTTGCCTGCAGTCATCTCACCAGCTTCCTCTTGACAGTCTTAAATTACCAATGATGTTAAAATTTATTTATTGGTCTTTTGCACTTTTGGATTGTCTTTATATGTTTTATATTTTATTAGCATGTTGTCTTGATTTACTTTTTTAATTTTAAAAATTGGAAGGAATTTTTAGTATTTTAGAAGCTCTGACCTTTTCTAGATTTTTTTGGTCTAACATCCCTTCTCTCATATAAACTGAGATTTTTATCAGTTATTTTTACATTGACATCAAGCCATACTTTCGAATCTATTTTTCCTGCTTCCCTTAAAGAACTTTCCACTCTGAGAATAATTAAATATGTATCTACTTTTCCTCTAGCTTGGGAGTAAAATTATTACTGATTATGATATAGAGATTACTTCAAACATGACTTGTGTCAAAGAACTTGCTCCTAATTATGAATCTACATCTGCTTTCCCATTATTTATTCTATTTATTTTTTGTTTTGTGCCTAGTATTTCTGGAACTGAGAGTAATGGTAGGTATGGTTTTATTAATGTAATGATAGTAATGCCTTTATTTTCTGCTTTTGGACATGGTTATTATCTTTGGATGGGTATTCTAGCCTTCTAACAATATTTTAAAATGTGGAATGGATGGTGAATTTGTTGAAAGAATATTAACTCCTATTAATCACGAATAAAACCAAATGAGGGCAAAGCCATGATCAGGACAAAGATATTGATAAAGTATAGGAGATATTAATAAAAGATAAAACACCAAAATGTCATCAATTATGAAAGCTTCATAATGCATTCATAACATAAATCACACATACATGTTGTAATTAGATAAATTAGATCCACATCAGTAGGCAAAAGATAGGATATTTAGGATGGTAAATTGCATGTAAAATTAATAAAGCTGTTGGCTGAACTATTCTTTATTCTGAGAAATAGATCTTACTCAGTTATGACCCATAATTTTTTAAAGAAAATAAAAAATTTCAATGGCTGATACTTTTTAGATGTTTTTCTATTGCTGTAATTCTTTTATTCTATATTAGGAGATTTTCATCTTAGAAATGTATTAGTTTCATAAAATGAATTGATAAAGTTCCCCTCATTGATAAAATTCTCCCCATAATCTATAACTCTAGGGTAGTATAAATAGCACATGTATGATCCATTTTTAGAGACCTGAAAGAACTCAGTGGGCCTGGGAAATTTGCAGGCTGCCTTTTGGCAGGGAGTACAGAATCTATTTTGTGACACTGCTTTTAGCACTAATTCTCAATTGCAGATCAACCATCAATGAAGATAAAGGCAGTATTGCAAGTGTAAGGGATTGGGTTGGGATTTACAGCATCAGCTGTCTTAGTCTGCTTTCTGTTGCTGAAATAAAATATCTGAGACTGGCTAATTTATAAAGAGTAAGGGTTTATTGGCTTAGGGTTTCATTGACTGGGCTATCCCCATGCCTCGTCTTATTTCCTAAATCCAGCTGTCAGTTTCCTTGGGTGCCATTTGCTTCTTTTTCTTAACAATAGGGACACATTTCTCTACTTTTTCCATATGTAAAATAAGGAAGAAGTGAATAAAATGCTATTTAGGTAATTCCTAAGTAAAAAAAATCAGGAATTAAAAAAATACAGGCTGGGTGTGGTGGCTCACGCCTTTAATCCCAGCACTTGGGAGGCAGAGGCAGGTGTATCTCTGTGAGTTCAGCTAGCCTGGTCTACATAGTGAGTTCTAGGACAGCTGGGGCTATAGGGAGACCCTGTCTCAAAAAGACCAAAAAAAAAAAAAAAAATACAGGCCGGGAGCGGTGGTGCATGCCTTTAATCCCAGGACTTGGGGAGGCAGAAGCAAGATGATTTCTGTATGGTTGAGGCCAGCCTTGTCTACATAGGGGGTTCCAGGCCAGCTGGAGTTACAGATAGAACCTGTCTCAACTCCACCCCCACCAAAAAATTACAGACTCTCTTGGGTCCTGGTTGGATAGCTGGCCTCTCTGCTGTGAAATGGGACTCCTTATCAATATGGATCCCCACTGTGAGCATTAACTGACATGAATATTTGCTGATTTCAGTCCTGTATCAGAGACTCAGTTAATACTTGTAACATCAATAACAGTTGTGAATATTATTATTGGCATTTAATGATATTGAACTTGGCTGCTCTTAGCAGCCTTTTTCTATTCATAAATGGATGTTGGAAAGCAGAGTGTGGTCTTCAGTTTCTCTGTGAGACAAGCATACCCTGGGCTAGCTTTGTCCTTCTGGATGGGCTCTGCCTAAATGTTTGCTCTGTGCCCCTAGACACTGGCTCTGGCTCTTCCCTCTCTTCACTGCTTCCTCTTCTGGTAGGAATATCTTATCCCAACCTTTCAGAATCCTTGCCTCATGCTCCAAGTCTGGCAAGCTACAGGCTGTGTGAGTAAAAGGTGTACCTGCAGGGGAGACACTGCCTGAGCATTAGCTCTGCGCCACTTTGCAGCAGTGCTTGCACAGTCTTTTCATCTGCTCTGACTTTGTCTCCCTTTCTTGGTGACCTGCTCATGTCTATGAAGTGCTTTAGGAGGCGTGTCCATGGAATATTTGTGGATGGACTTTGGGATCTAACTTTTGGGTACAATGTCCTTCTAGGAGAAAGAATTCTGGGATGCTTGTGCTTATTTTCAGCAACAAAAACTTGCTCTTTTCCTCAGCTCTGAAGGGTCTGTTGTGTTTTCTCCAGGTTGGCGGATTCCTTTTGGGCTCAGTGAAAGCCGCATGCTCATGGGAAGGAATCTTGCCACCTCAGGATAGAAGATGCTGGAGCAACACCAGCACATCTCAGAGTGAGTATAGTTTTCATGTGCAATAGTTTTTCTCATAACATGGAGTTTCCTGAGTAGCTGGGAGGGTCCCATACACTTCTCAGTCATTTCCATACTATGGCCAAGCTTTATTCCTTTAAAAGTTTCAGAAAACACCCAGAAGTTTGGGAAGCAAACCTACTCAAGTTGTTTCTTGGGTAGGTTTCTCAATATTAATAGTTTGTAGTTTTTCAAATACTGGCAGGAGTTGGGAATATGTTGTGGGCTTATTTCCTCATAAAGAGCATCCTTAATTTGCTTTTCCCCATGTGTAAAGTTTTCATCCATGGCATAGTGCTGGTGAGTTCAACTGAGTCAATATTTCCCAGGATCTCTCTTGTTGAGGGTGAATCAGCAGGTTTTTCTGGTATGTCATGAGAGAAACATCTTGTGTGTCTTTAAGTTTGTAGGATGTAGTCAAATGCTGGCATATTTGCCATACATATTCTTGTTTATTTTCTGGTTTTTCAGTCTGTCTTCAGCATCTACCCTGAGTGCCAACTTCTGTTCTTGCTTTTGTACTTTTGGCTTCAGAGACATAAAACTTGATATTCCTATGGATGCATCATGCTTGGGGCTCCACCATAATTATTTCATAAAAAGGATGTAGCAAGGCATTCTGGTCTAGACCTTTACCATTGAAGTGTTATTTGTATGGAAAGCCCACTGTTTATACATAGACTCTGAGATGCTTTCTGATGGTAAGTCCAGTCTTCTAGTAGCTTAGACCAAGAAATTTAAAAAACGACTTTATATTTATTTATTTATTTATTTATTTATTTTTGTCTTTTCGAGACAGGGTCTTCCTGTAGCCCCAGCTGGCCTGGAACTCACTCTGTAGACCAGGCTGGCCTTGAACTCACAAAGATCCACCTGCCTCTGCCTCCTGAGTGCTAGGATTAAAGGTGTGTGCCACCACGCCCGGCTTATATTTATTTTATGTATATGAGTGTATTGACTACATGTATGCAAGGACAACCATGCTGTGCAATGCCCATAGAAGTCAGAAGAGGGCGTCAGATGCCCTGAAATTGGAGTTATGGATGGTTGTCAGCTGCCCTGGGAACGGAACCAGGTCCTCTGCAATAGTAGCCAGTGCTCTTAACTACTGACCCATCTTTCCAGCCCCCAGAACTTGATTCCTGTTTTTTTTCTTTTATGTCAAATCTTCCTTCTGTTGATTAGCTAAGTCTCCTGTGATGTTAGTGTTAACTGTTGAACTAGACAGAATCTAGAATCACTTGGGAGATATGTCATTGGGCTTGCTTGTAGGGTGCTATCTTGATTAGGTTTATTGATGTGGGAAGACCCATCTTAACTGTGGGCAGGGTAATTTCATAGGATGGACCCTAGACTGAATGAAAAGAGGGAGGGAGTTGAGCATAAGCATCCCTAACTTATTTTTCTATGGTCCCAACAGGGGATGCAATGTAATCTACTGTTTTAAACTCTTGCTGACTTGGCTTAATGGACTGTGCCTTGAACCTTGAGCTGAATAAATCATTGCCCTTTAAGTTGCTTTTGTCAGGATATTTGAGCAGAAGAGAAAAAGAAACTAAAATATCTTCCCTCAGAGATCTCCACAAGCACACCCCTCCCTCTTTATAACCCTCACCTCATCCAAGCTGCATTCACCTCTTCTGAGATTATTTGATGGCCTAATTGATATCCCTCCTTGTGTCTGTTTCCACAGTGTACCGGCATGCCTTTTGAGCCTCATTGTTTGTTCTCACATGGTTAAAACAAGACAGATCACATCACTACTCTGCAGAAAGCCTTCTGAGAGCTTCTTATTTTCACCAAGAGAGAAAACTCATTTCTTTTTTTTTCAGTCTTTTTTTTTTCACATTTTCCCTTTAGTTTTATATTACTCCAAAATATGCATACATATCCGCCACCCATATACCAGTATTACAAACATAAGTGGTAGGTTAATTCTCAAGCCCATTAAGGGATTCACCTTTTAACCATTCTGCTTCTTTCATATAAAGTAATATAGTGCTGGAGAGATGGCCGAGCAGTTAAGAGTGCCGACTGCTCTTGCAGAGGATCCGGGTTCAATCCCCAGCACCTACATGGCGGCTGAGAACCGTCTGTAACTCCAATTCCAGGAGAACTCCAGTTCCAGGGGAATCCGACACCCTCTTCTGACCTCCACAGCATTGCACAACACGGGTGCACAAACCTACATGCAGATGGTACATTCATACACATAAATAAAAATAAAAAAATTTAAAATAAAAAAAATATAACATAGACAATGCTCAGTTTGCTTTGCAACTAGGGATTTTGTGCTAGCAACCACAAATGAGGGACACCATATGTCCTTCATTTTTCTGGGACTGTGTTACTTCATTTAGTATAATGTTTTCTAGTTCCATCCATTTGCCTGCAAAGTTCATGATGCCATCTTTCTTTTTTTCATTTTTTTCAATATTTTTATTATTAGACCTTTTCCATAGGTCATACATAATTTCTCAATTGAATCTAGAATCACTTCCCTTTCCATTCCCCCCACCCCACCTCAGTCCCTAAACTCACTAAGTCTGCCCCCAACAATGCACTTCCTCTAGCACGGCCACATCCTCCAATACCTCCAAAAACAGCATCACCAACTGGAGATAAATGTCTGAATACCTAGAGCTTATGGGGGACACTCATCCAAACCACCACACAGTAGTAGAGGGAGTGATTTATCCAGACTACCAGGGGGAAATTGGACTTTTTGTCCACAATGGGGGCAAGGAAGATTATGTCTGGAAGGCAGGAGATGCTGTAGGGTGCCTTCTGGTGCTACCATGTCCTGTGATTAAGGTCAATGGGAAACTCCAACAACCCAAACCAAACAGGACAATAAATGGCCCAGACTCTTCAGGGATGAAGGTATGGGTCACTCCTCCAGGGATAGAGCAGACCTGCAGAGGTGCTTGCTGATGGTGAGGAAATACAGAATGGGTAATAGAGAATGTAGTCATAAATATCAGCTGAGGGCCATGGGACCAGTTGCAGAAATGTGGATTATAATACATATTAACTTTTGTCCATTGGTTAAATGTGCATATATATATATATATAATATATATCTATATATATATATATATATTAAGCGGATACTTGTGTTGTTCCCTTTGAATGTGCAACTGAGATAAGTGTTAAGTGTTGTCATTATTTAGGTATTATATACTGAAGGACTAAGTGTTCTCAAGGACATTACCACCTACTCTAAGATATATGCTTTGCTTTTGCACATGAGACACTTATAACCATGTTAGGTGGAATTATGACCTTGCCATTGTTTCAAATTGACATTTAAGCATAACATTAGAGAGGTATTTATTGGTGTCAAGTTTACAAGGGGTGGACTTGTGATTGTTAATCCTGGGTGTCAACTTGACTGGACTAAGGAACAAATAAGAGAAAAAGGATCTTTGGATTGGATTACCTCAACCTGGATGGCCCATCCCAAATGTGGGACATTACCTTCTGCTGGCAGGCAGTATAAAAGGCCATGCCAGAGGAATCTGGTCCCTTTTTTCCTGTGGCTTGCCTCTCTCTCACTGGTGAGTTTGTCTTGCTGCTTGATCAACCCTACAGTCCCAGCATGTACTGAGACCCAGATCTCCTGGAATCCATCGGCCTTCAGCACCAGATTGGGACTACTGAGACATCCAGCCTTGGGACTGAGCAGTCACCCTGGATTCTCAGCCTCTCAGAATGGGTGTAGCTACTGTTGGCTACTTGAGCTCTGTCACATGAGCAATCATAAATTGTATATAGCTATATATTCGTCCTGTTGCTTCTGTTCTTTAGAGAACCCTGATAATACAATACAATATCATTCAGTGTGTTCTTTGTCCTTGTTAATTGTACCATGTAGGTTCCTTGCTTTAAGTTTTTCTTCACTTTTCCACTTGCTCCCACAGGTGATTACTCATCTTTTTTTTTTTTTTTTTTTTTTTTTTTTTTTTTTTTTTG
>VZQC01005846.1:1166942-1179897 GCA_009823505.1 Rhizomys pruinosus
GCACTCTGCATCTTGCATTGTCCTGTATCTTTTTCTTGAGTCTTTCCAGAGGTTTTTCTTTTTTTTCAGTTTCTTTTGTTGTTGTTCTCTCCAACTTGTATTCCTCCGTATATATTACATATATATGTATTATATTTATATAGTTACACACACACACATATATATATATACACAGAGTATAATATATACCTATATATAATATATATATATATATATATATGCTGTGATGTTAATCCTGGGTGTCAACTTGACTGGACTAAGGAAAAAATAAGAGAAAAAGGATCTTTGGATTGGACTACCTCAACCTGGAGGCCCATCCCAAATGTGGGACTTACCTTCTGCTGGCAGGCATATTAAAAGGCCATGCCAGAGGGATCTGGTCCTTTTTTCCTGTGGCTTTGCCTCTCTCTCACTGGTGAGTTTGTCTTGCTGCTTGTATCAACCCTACAGATCCCAGCATTACTGAGACCGCAGATCTCCGGAATCCATCAGGCCTTCAGCACCAGATTGGGACTACTGAGACATCCAGCCTTGTGGACTTGAGCAGTTCCTGGATTCTCAGCCTCTCCAGATGTGGCGGCTACTGTTGGACTACCTTGAACTCCGTCACGTGAGCAAATCAATAAATTGTATATAGCTATATATTCGTCCTGTTGCTTCTGTTTCTTTAGAACCCTGACTAATAACAGATTTTGGTACCAGGAAGTGGTTCTAGAGAAACAGAATTGAAAGGATGAATTTCTTTAGTGGGCTTGGTAGTTTCTGGAGCCAGCTCTCCAATCCAATGAAGCTTAGAGTTACGAAGGCTCTCCTGGGGCAATGAAGAGGAATGATAATCTTGGTGCAGACTATTTGATTTAATTATGAAGATAGATCCATTTGACTCACCTAACTCACCTCTTGTGAGAAGCAAGGAATTTAGTGACTCTCTATATAAAATGTTTGCAGAAAAATAAGGAAAATAATGATGTTTCCTTAGGTTGCTCCTAGCATCTCTGGATAAAGTGAATAGAGTGAAAATTAAGGAGGTCTTTTTGAGACAGGGTCTCCCTATAGCCCCAGGTGTCCTGGAACTCACTCTGTAGACCAAGCTGACCTTGAACTTACAAAGATCCACCTGCCTCTGCTCCCAAGTGCTAGGATTAAAGGCGTGCACCACCACGCCTGGCTTACTCATCGAGTTTTAATGGCTGTGATCATCAATAGCTTTCAATATTTTACCTCTTTATGTTACCAGGTGGTGATCTCTAAAGGATATGTGTATATCAAAATCTCTGGACCTTGAGAATGTTACTTTACATGATAAGGAATCTTCGAAGTTATGATTAAATGAAAGATCTTGAGATGAGATGTGATTAGCTCAAATTATTCAGTTAGTCCTTAAGTCCAATGATCAATAATTTTATTTTTCTGAGACAAAGTCTCTCTCTGTAGCTCTGGTAGGCCTGAATCTTACTATACAGACAAAGTTGGCCTTCAACTTGTAGCCATCTTCCTTCTTCTGCTTCCCAAGTGTTGAAGGTTCTCATTACTATGTGCAGCAGGACGTTTCCTTGTAAGAGACTGAGGATTGTAACACACAGAAGAAGAGAAGAAGCACAAGTGAAATCAGTGTGAAGGGAAAAGTAGGAGGCAGAGATTGGAGTGATGTGGCCATAAACCAAGGAGACAGAGGAGCATGGAATCCAAACAGGCAAGGAGAGGGAAGGAGTCTCTCTGTAGGTGGAGAGTGAGTTCCCTGCCAACATGTGACTTTAGACTTCTGCTTTCCAGAAATGTAAGCCAGTGAGAGAATGTACTTCCCTTGTTTCAAAAAATATATTTTATCTATTATGTGTATAGTTGTATTGCTTGCATGTATGTGAGTACACCTGTGTCATGAAATATCCATAGAAGTCAGAAGACGGCATTGGATCCCCTGGAACTGGGTTGTCAGCTACCTGGGAATTGAACTTGGGTCCTTTGAAAGAGCAGCCAGAGCTCTTTTTTTTTTTTTGGTCTTTTTGAGACAGGGTCTCCCTGTGGTCCCAGCTGTCTTGGAACTCACTCTGTAGACCAGGCTGACCTTGAACTCACAAAGATCTGCCTGCCTCTGCCTCCCAAGTGCTAGGATTAAAGGCGTGGGCTACCACACCTGGCTAAGAGCTCTTAATGACTGGACCATCTCTCCAGACCTCCTTCCCTTGTTTTAATGCATCTAGTTTGTGGTGATTGATTATAGAAGCCACAGGAACATAATACACCATCTTTACCAGTTGAGATTATCGATATCTCCATCTTGGGTCAGTGAAGAAGCTTCCTCCAGTGTCTCTTAATCTGGTTTCTGTCCACTTTGGTTGCACAGTCCCCCAGATTCAGTGCTTCCTCTGTCTTTGCCCTGGGAGTTGAAATCTGCTTCCTTCATCCTATCACAGACATTCTTTCCTCCCCTGGCTTCAGGGCTTGCTCAACCTGTGACCTTGAGTGTCCTGCCCCCTTCACAATTCAGGAACCCAGCCAGCCTCAGATGTGGGTCAACTCAGCGCTCATTTTCTCTGTTTCTATGTTCTGGCTATTGGGGAAAGCCTCATGTAGTTGTGTGGAGTTTTGTCTCTATACATTTGCAGTTCTCATATGTGGGCCTTTAAAAACTGACTATAAAAAATCCATTTGTTGGGGTTAGGGAGATGGCTCCATGGTTAAGTGTGACTGTTGCTTAATCAGGAGGAGCAAGTTGTGGAGTTCTGTGCCCAGCACCCATGATGCAAACTATGACAAGCTATTGTAATTCCAACTCCAGAGGATTCTGGCTTCCAGGGGCACATACACATATTTATGCAAGCATATATGCAGGGACATGTGAACACACATAATCAAAGTTAAATTAATCATTAAGAATCCATTAATTTCTTCTCCTAAGTTCTCAGTGATGACCCTGAACCTCTGTTGTTGCCCTCAGAGATCTTCCTCTTTGTTTAGTGCAACCGGCATCCTCCAAAATGAACAGAGGGAGCTGAGGACAAGGCTTGCTGTGCAAGTATGAGAACCCATGTAGAAAACTGGGATGTACAAAAGCTGGGCAGGCAGCACATGCTTGTAATCCAAGTGGAAATTGAGACAGAAGCGCTCGGGGTTCCCTGGCCAAGCAGCCTAGCTTACTTGGTAAGTTCCTGGCTGTGGTGGTTTGGATGAGAAGTGACCCCTTGTAGGCACAGGTACTTGAACATCTGGTTCCCAGTTGGTGGCACTGTTGGGGAGGTGGTGGAAAGGGGCAGCCTGGGTAGAGGAAGTCTGTCGGTGGGGTCAGGTTTGGAGGATTTATAGTCACACCTGCTTCCAGATCTTTCTCTCTGTGGTGTGTGTGTGTGTGTGTGTGTGTGTGTAATGTGTTCTCTTGGATTTCTGCTCTGGCCACCTGCCCCAAGGCCTCCTCCACCTTGATGGCCTCTCCCTCTGAAGCTGTAAGCCAAATCAATTCTTTCTTCTCCAGGACATTTTATCACAGAAACAAAAAGTAACTAATGCAGTGGCCAATAAGAGATCCTGTTTCAAAATAACAGCAACAGTAACAACAACAACAACACCCCCCCCCACAAACCAAACAACAACCAAGAAAACCCCAACAAATCCCCAAACAAAAAAACCCCAACCCAGTAAAAAGTTAAACTCCGAGGTGGACACACCTGAGGAACGACAGCACGAGTGTCTTTGGGCAAGCACACACATCAGCACACATGCATACACACACAACCAAAGTGAACAGTCACCTTGCCGTCAAGGGAGAAGCTCAGGGTTCTCGGGATCGAGTCTACCTTTTTGTCTTCACCCCTTCCTCTTTCACAGCTCCATCTCAGCATTCTTTCCATTTCAGAGAAAGCTACCTCTTCTCAGCTCTTCTTTGCTTTTGACTCTTTCTTTTAATTGCCTTCGTGATTCAATTTATTATTCCTTGTTCATTTTTAGATCTCTTTGTGGGCTTCTTCCATAGTTCTGACAAACATGCTGACATAGTTCTTTGATTAAGACAAAACCAAGTGCTTAGCACTTTTAAATGGATGTGACCTAGGGGTGAAGGGACGACTCAGCACTTAAGAGCACTTGCTGCTCTTGCAGGGAGAGAGTTCAGTTCCCAGCACCAGCAACAAGTGACTCACAACTGCCTGTCACTCCAGCTCCAGGGTTTTGATGTTTCTGGGCTCTGAGGGCACTTAAACTCATGTGTACATACCCACCCCACAGACAGATAGACTGACTGAGAGACAGACACACACACATAATTAAAAATAATAAGATAAATCTTATTTTTGGAACTCACTCTGTAGACCAGGCTGGCCTTGAACTCACAAAGATCTGCCTGCCTCTGCCTCACAAATACTAGGATTAAAGGCGTGCGCCACCACACCTGGCAAGATAAATCTTTAAAAAAATAGACCTTCCTCTAAGATCTATGATCTCTCCATCCCTGTGTATTTAGGTATTTACAGTACCACACATGAGTTTCCTCTTATTGAGTGAGCTTTTAGTCCAATTAGTTGTTGATTATCCCCAAGATAAAAAGTGCCACTACTGCACCAATATCATATGCTGTGAGGGTCATTGATGTGGTTATTTGTTTTTTTTATTTTTTATTTTTTAAAATATATTTATTTATATTTTTTAAATCAAATCTAGATCCATGTCCCCCACCCTATCCCCCCCCCACCAGAGCTCATGCATTTCTGCCCAACATGCTTTTCATCTCTTATCTACAGCGCTTTCCGTCTTTTCTCAAGATCTTCCATGGGGAATTGACTGTTTTGAGCAGAAGTTCACTGTTTTCGGTCAGTTCTTTGGATGCAGTCCTTTCTGTTTGTGTGTTGTTGTTGTTGTTTCCATATGCATCACTCCCAACTGCTTAGGCAAAAGCTCAAGGGGCTGTGGCACAAAAATGCTTAAACTAGGTACTTGGACTTAGCATCCACACAGATGAGAAATACCATCTATCGTTTGTTTTTCGGGACTGTGTACTCACTCAGCATGATGTCCTCTAGTTCTTCCAGCCATTCCTGCAAAGCTCATGATGTCGTCTTTTCTTTACTGCTGCATAGAACCCATTGTGTGCATGTACCACATTTTGCTCTATCCACGTCGTCAGTTGAGGGCATTTTGGTTGGTTCCAGCTCCTTTGCTAGGGTGAAGAGAGCTGAATAAACATGGCCGTGCATGTATCTCCTCAGTGAGTGAGTCTTGAGGGTACATGCCTAGGAGTGGTATGCTGGGTGTTGGGTGTGCAAGTTCATTCCAAGTCTTCCAAGGGTTTCCACAACTTTCTTTCCATAGTGGCTGCACAAGTTTACATCCCACCAGCAGTGGATGAGTGTCCCCTTTCCCCACAACCTCTCTAGCATTTGGTATCATTTTTTGTTTTCGTTGATCCTAGCCAGTCTTATGGGAGTAGATGATACTTAAAGTGTTTTGATTTGCCATTTCCTTAATGATTATTGATGTTGAACATCTTGAAAGCCGTTTCCAGCCATCTCTAAGTCCTCAGTTGTGGAAGTCTCTGTTCAGCTCTTTGCTCCATCTTTTGAGTGGGTCATTTTGTTTTTCTTTCTTCTTTGTTTTTTGAGTAGTTTATATTCTGGAATCAATCTTTGTCAGATGTGTCTTCTGCAGTGAAGGTTTTCCTCCCACTCTGTGGGATTTCTCTTCACTTCCTTGTTGTTTCTTTTGATGTACCAGAAGCTTTTGAGTTTAATGGAGGTCCCATTTGTCATTGTCAACCTTAATTCTTTGTGCCGCTGCTGTCTATTTTAGGAAGTCTTTTCCTACGCTATGTTTTATTGTGACCAACCCTTTTTTCTCTCTTCATCGCCTTCAGAGTTTGGGTTTCACGTTGAGTCTTTGATCCATCTGGAGTTAGACTCTTTGTACAGGGCGAGAGGTAGGGGTTTAATTTCATGGGTCTTTTACAAGTGGTGATCCAGTTTTGCCAACACCCTGCTGAAGATGCTGTCTTTTCTCCATGCCGCTTTCCCCTTGTGGTCTTCTTGGGCCCCCTTGCATAGCAATATGGAGGTGAATGAAATGTATGTAGCTCAAGTTTGGACTTCAATTTTGTCTCCATGGGTTAACAGGTCTGTTTTTGTGCCAGTACCATGGCTGTTTTTGATGGACTATCGCCCCTGTGTATAGTTTGCGTTTGGTATAGAGATCCCCTCCTGTGTTGTTTTTTCACTAGGGTTGTTTTGGCTCTTCGGGGTCTTTTGGTTTTTTTTTCCAAATTAACTTTAAAGCACTTTTCGTTCCAAGCCTGTGTGAAGAAACCTCTTTGGGATTTGATGGGATGTGGCATTAAATCTATACAAGAGCTTTCGTAGAATGGAATTTTTATGTTAATTTTCCTCAATCCATGAGCAGGGACGGTTTTTTTTTCCATCTTCGATTGTCTTCGAATTTCTTTATCTCTCTCTTCTAAAGTTTAATTTTTGTTGTTAGCGCTCTTTGGTGTCTTTGGTATAGGTTTGTCCTACGGTCCTTTATTGTTTTTGACGGCGATTGTGAGTGGGAATTTCCTTTGCACTTCTTCTCCATTACTGTTCTTATGGTTGTAAAGCAAAGGGCCATTGATTTTTTTCTAGGTTTATTTTGTTCTGCTTTTAATTTTTTTTTTTTTTGCTTGTTTATTTCTAGTTTTTCTGGTGGAGTTTTTTAGCATCCCTTAATAAACAATCATATCCATCAGCAAATTAGGGATAGCTTGACTTTCCTCTTTTTCAATTAGTATTCCTTTTAACTTTCCTTTTCTTTGCCTTTGTGCTTACGACAAGTGTTTCAAGCACTATCTTGAAGGGAGTGTGGTGATGGGGGCAGCCTTTGCGGAATTCCTACCCTTAAGAGGGAATTTTCTGTCATTCTTTCCCCATTAGGATATATTGCCACTGATGGGTTTTCGTGTATTTGCTTTGATTACATTGAGGAATGGTCCCTCCAACCATTCCTTCTAGGACTTTTAAGCATGAAAGGGATGCTGGATTTTGTCAGGCTTTTTCAGCATCAATTAGATGATGGTGTGGTTTTTTGTCTTTCATTCCATTTAAGCGTTTGATGACTAATTGATGATTTTCGTATGTTAAAACCATCCTCGCATCTCTGGTATGAATCCACACTGGTGCAGGATGGATGATCTTTTTCATGTGGGTCGTGGATGCCATTTGAAGTAATCTCTGGTTTAGGATTTTGGCATCTGTGCTCATTACGGGAGATGGGTCTGAAGTAATTCATCCTTTTTAGTTTGTTCTTTGGCTTGGTTTTTGGGCAATAGAGTGATTTCGGCTTCAATGAAGAATTTTGGGAGAATTCCCTTTTTGAGTTGTATCCTTCTAAACAGTGTGTTCAGTAATAAGGGTTGTAGGTCTTTTTTGAATGTTTTATAGAATTCTGCCATGAAAGCATCTGGCCTGGGCTTTTTTTAGTTGGGAGGTTTCTTATTACATCTTGAGTTTCTTCTTCATGTATTATGGGGTCTGTTTAAGCTGTGGAATCTCTTCTTGGTTGAGCTTTGGTGATTCCCCAAGGAGTTCAGATATTCATCTATTTCTTCGAGGTTTTCAAGCTTTGTAAAGTTAGGTTTTTGAAGTAATCCTCCCAGAATATTTTCTGGA
Source organism: Rhizomys pruinosus (assembly GCA_009823505.1). Lineage (NCBI taxonomy): Eukaryota > Metazoa > Chordata > Mammalia > Rodentia > Spalacidae > Rhizomys > Rhizomys pruinosus. Next base: position 1,174,565 of record VZQC01005846.1, read on the forward strand.
TCTTTCCTTGTCCGTTGTGTGAGATTTCCCTTTTTCCCCTTTCATCATGATTTCTGTTGATTTGGAGTTGGTTCCTTCTTTCTTTTGTTTTTTTTTTTTTTTTTTTTTTTTTTTTTTTATTTTATTTTTTCAAAGGACCAACTTTTGAATTCATTGATTTTTTTGTATTGTTTTCGTGCTTTGTTTCTAGTTCATTGATTTCTTCTTTCTCTCTGAGTTTTAGTTATTCTTCCTGTCCTGTTTGGCAAATTTAGGGTTCAATCTGTTGTTGCCCTCTCAAGTGCTTTTAGCTGTGTGTTAGATCATTTCACTTGTGCTCTTCCTGTTTTTTCTTAATGTAAGCACCAGGGCTTAAATTTCCCTCTTAGGACTCTTTTAAGGTATCCCATAGTTTTTTTTTTTTTTTTTTTTTATTATTTATTTAAAATACTTGCTTTTTATTTCTCTTTCTTTATCCTTCCGTGACCATTCATTATTCAAGGAGTGGTTGTTTATTTTCTCCGGGTGTTCATTGTAGCAGTAGACGTATCCTGGTCTTGATATTTGGCTTTATTGTGCTGTGGTTTTATAGAATGCATAAAATTATGTCAATCTTTTTTTGTATTTGTGGAGGTTTCTTCTTTGTGGAGGTTTCTTCTTTCTTCGGTGGATCCCCTTGATGTGGTGATTTTGGAGGAATGTTCCATGAGGTTTTTGCTGAGGAGAAGTGTATTCTCTGGTATTAAGGTGGGAAGATTCGGTAAGAGGTCTATGAGGTCCATTTGGTGTAGCATATCAGTCAGGTTGAAGATGTCTCCCTGTTTATTCTCTGTCCTGTGGACCTATAATCCAAATGACGCGTGGGGGAATTAGTACCCTACTATGAGTGCGCGGGTGTTAATCTGTACTTTGATGTCCTGAAGAATTGTTTTTAGAAAGTTTGGTGCACCAGAGTTTGGGGGCATATATATTCATAATTGTGAGATCTTGCTTGCTGAATGTTCCTTTGGGATAAAATGTAATGGCCTTCTTTGTCTCTGCTTTCTGATTTTCTTTTTCTTTGAAGTATATTTGTCGGATATTAAAATAACAGCACCTGCTTTCTTTTTTATAACATTTGCTTGGAATATAATAGTTTTTCATTCTTTACACGTTAAGGTGGGCCTGTCCTGAAGTAAGATGTGTTTGTCTTTGGTAAAAAAGAAAAAAAAACAGGAAAAGCATATCGATGGATTCTGTGTTTCCTAATCCAATCTCTCCCAGTCGATATCTTTTTGATTGGGGAATTTAGTCCATAAATATTTAACGTTATGACTGATAGGTTTATGTTTCTTCCTTTTGCCTATTTCCATTTGGTTGTTTTAGGTACTTCTGCAGTTTATGCTTTATTGATTTCTCTTTCTAGGTCCTGAGGGATGGTTGCTCCTTCTTCTTCTGTCCTTGAATTACTTCAAGTATTCTCTGGAAGGGTTGGTTTTCCAGGGACTTTGTATTCTTTCACTTGCATCTATGTTAAGGTAGAAAGTTTTTTCTCCTCCTTCCGATCCTATGATAATGAACATTTGTTTGGCCTTAGTATAATACCTGCGTATTGGCATTTTTCTATTCTTTAACACTGGGAATCTTTTGCTCCACGGTTCTTCTTGCTGTCCATCTAGTTTGCATTGGAAGCCATGTAATTCTGATAGGTTTTCCCCTATGGTCACTTGTTATTTTCCTCTTGTTGTATTAAGATTTGTGTGTTATTGTGGTGGACGATGCCATTTGTAACATGATAGTGCATTGATAATTTTTTGCTGAATCTGCCTTTGCGATTCTAGCGACTACGTGCTCCTCTTGATATTGATGGTTACTTTTTTGGTTTGGGGAAGGTTTTCATGTATTATTCTGTTGAAGTATCGGATTCACTAACATTCTCTTGGGATTTTCTCAGTCCTCCTCTATCCTATGATGATCAGGTTTTGATCTTTTCATACTGTCCCACAGTTCCTGGTTGTTTCCACTTTTGTTACTTTTTAGAAAATTTTCCATAATCTTTACTTGAGAGGTTGTGGTTGTATGTGTTGGTCTTATCTCCACGGTCTGAAGAGTCTTTGTTCTAACTTTTCCATTCTGCTTCTCTGAGTGCCGTTTCCCATCTTCTTTCCTCCTTGATTGGAATGGTGTTTTGATTTCCTTTTTTACTTTCCTCTTCTCGATTTCTTTAGGTTCTCTAACTCTCTTTGGGCTTCTCAATCTCTTCTGTAGCTCTTTGCTTTGTGGTTGTTTTTCCATATTTTGTAGCTAGGGGATCTTTTCAAGTGTTGTCCACTTCCTCCTTCAGAGTTTGTCATTCTCTGTCTCTAGGTCTGCTTTCTTCCAGTTCTTCATTCTGCTTTTACTTAAGTCTTTGATTTGCTCTTTATATTTTTTCTTGTAGTCATTTTAATGATGTTCCTTGAATTTGTTTGAATAATTCCTTGTACCGGGCCATCCCCAGGGGGAACCCATGTAGGAATTACTTCCACCGAATGGTAGAACTTGGGGGTGTGAGATTATTGGCACCTTTCCCAGTGTTGTCCCTTCTCGTGTCCCTACTCCGGCATATGGGTTACTACTTGCCTTGATATTACCATGTGAGTCACAATTCCTCTTCCACTGTGTTGGCAGGCTTGCTCTTTGCGTTGGCCTACTTTGTCACGATGCCTTCATAATCCCAGTTTTGGCGGGGGGGGGGGGGGGGTTTACTCTTTAGCCCGTGCCCTGGTACCTGGACTTCAGCTTGTCTCAGGAGATCTCAGATCTCAAAACTCACTCAACCCTACCTTTTATACCAGCTGTTAGGATAATTCTGCCCCCTCCCCATAGCCACAAAAGCCAATTAAGCCAAAGACAACTGGATTAACGGATTGACTAGATTAAGTCAATCAATAATCAGTCTTGCTGAAGCACCCAGCTCCTATTTACCTTCCTGAGCTTCAGCTGGTCTCAGGAGATCTCAGATCTCAATACTCACACAACCCTACCTTTTATACCAGCTGGGAAGATAACTCTGCCCGCACAGCCACAAAAGCCAATTAAGCCAAAGACAACTGGATTAACGGATTAACTAGGTTATGTCAATCAACAATCAGCCTTGCTGAAGCACCCAGCTCCTACCTACCTTCCTGTGCTTCAGCTGGTCTCAGGAGATCTCTGGTTATTTGGTTTTGAAGCTGCTGTTGGACCATCGCTTGATGTTCTCCCTTACCAGCAGCTTGCATAGTGCTCTCCAAAGCTATGAGACCTAGTCTTCAGAGGAAGTGGAAAACTCTAAGACTATCACATCCCCAGACTAATGTAATTTCTTACTATGTGCAAAATATATGTATCCTTGCCAGTCACCACCACTCATCAAAGGAGCTTCTTTTGTACCAGATGGAGACTATTACAGAGTACCACAACTGGTTACACACAGACTATGAATTGCCCAAGCCTAACTCACATATCTACAATGCAAACTCTACACCTAAGGCTCACATAACATAGAACAAGGGGTAAAGAAGACAGTTCTCATTAATGAAGCTCCCACATGCAACAGAGGGCCAGGAACACAAAAGGTCACAAATGTCCAAAGTGTAGAGATTAAAAGTCTGCAGAATGCTGGTCTTGGAATAGGACTCCTATATTAAGCTTCACCCACCCAGGGTTCAGGGACCATTGTGGAAGAGGGGGTGGAAATATTGTAAGAGCCAAGGAGGAGGTGTATTACCATGTGGAAACAGAGTCCTTCAATTTCCTGGGGCCCGGCTCATATGAACCTACAGCAGTGGTGTCAGGATGCACAAGACCCATGCAAACTAAAGCTGAGAAAAAAACCTACCCTAGGAGCAGACCCCAATCTTAGTTGAAGAAATATTGGCAGCTGATTAGTGCTGGAAGAGGATAAACTGATCTTCCTAAAGCAAGGGACTCTTGATAGGCTGAGTAGACCTTAGTAAATGAACTTGCACTGAGGAACATCTGGGGTCACTAACTTGACACACAATAGGTCTTTTTAAATTTTTATTTATTTTTGTATGTGTATGAATGTACTGTCTGCATGCAGGTCTGGGCACCAGTGTCGTGAAGTGCCGCGGAGGTCAGAAGAGGGTGTCGGATTCCCCTGGAACTGGAGTTCTCCTGGAATTGGAGTTACAGACGGTTCTCAGCCGCCAAGTGGGTGCTGGGGATCGAACCCGGGTCCTCTGCAAGAGCAGTCGGTGCTCTTAACCGTTAGGCCATCTCTCCAGCCCACAACAGGTCTTAACAGAATGTGTGATCTCCAGTGGGGGCAGTGTGAGAGAGTGGCAGGGCTATGAAGACGATTAAGACTGAATGAGATGTTCTGTATGAAATACACAAAATTCAATAAAAATAAAAAAATAATAGACCTTTCATTAACTAAAGTTCTGAAAAGAGCTCTGAACTTTTTTTTTCTGTCTTTCACTTTAACCAAGGAGGAAAATAGGCAAATTAGAGAAACTGTCAGTACTACCAGGTCTGTGCTGAGAAACATCTTAAAAAGTGTTCAACGTTGCTAATAATTAAGGAAAGCCAAATTAAAACCACTTTAAGAGTTCATCTTACCCCAGTGAGACTGGCTATGATTAAGAAAACAAAAGCTAACAAATGCTGGAGAGGTTGTGGGGAAAGGGGAACACTTACTTACTGCTGGCGGGAATGCAAACTCATGCAACCTCTATGGAAAGCAGTATGGAGAACTGTTAAACGACTCAAAATGAACCTACCACCTGACCCAGTCATAGCACTCCTGGGTATATACCCACAAGACTCATCCTCTTGTAGAAATACATGTACAACCATGTTTATTGCAGCTCTCTTCACAATAGTGAAGAGAGCTGGAAACAACCCAGTGTCCCTCGACTGATGAGTGGATAAAGAAGATGTGATACATTTACACAATGGAGCTCTATGCAGCGGTTAAGAAAGACGACATTGGGCCTGGAGAGATGGCTTAGTCTCTGCAGAAAAAAAAATCTTTGAGGATTATTCTCTATTCAGAACCACATATAATGCTAAAGTCTCCTTAAGCTATGCACTTAAACAAAATATATTAATACAGGAGCTCTGACATCAACAATGGATTATTCTACCAAGGAGATGTTGGCCAGGGGATCCAAGCCCCCACAAAAGGCTCCTTGCCTCCAAACTGGGATATCTGCAGGAAGAGAGGCGATAAGGCCCTGATGTTGAAGACCTGATATAAACATGGGAAAGATGTATGGAGACCGCACTTGCAAGTATACAGATGGTCTCTGGAATGCCAGAGAGTGTTACCAAAGGCCACTATACCAATAAAGCAAATATAGGTCTCCTTGAGTCAAGCAAGACTC
>VZQC01005846.1:1183398-1231237 GCA_009823505.1 Rhizomys pruinosus
CTGCCTTTTTTTTTTTTTTTTGTCTTTTTGAGACAGGGTCTCCTTATAGCCCCAGCTGGCCTAGAACTCACTCTGTAGACCAGGCTGGCCTTGAACTCACAGAGATCCACCTGCCTCTTCATTGATTTCTTTGAATATGTCTATGATAGTTCTTTTAAGATCTGTGTCCTGGGTTACACCCAAGGAGTTCTCATTGTAGGAGTCTTCTGTAAGACTGGTAGAATTTAGCAGGAGTTTATTATTTGGTTTGCCTATATTATTATTATTATTATTATTATTATTATTATTGCTGTGCTTTTGTAATGTGGATTTGTTTTGTTATTTGTAGTCTGTTACAACACTCAAGTGTTTCTTTATTGAGCTGAAGGCTGACTTTAGTTGTTTTCTTCAGGTGCTGTCATTGTCTTATTAGTTATGAAAGGCTGGCTGGTCTAGAGGTTTTCAGTTTTGATTTTGTACTGGAGGGACCAGCTAGTTCTTGTCCTTCTAGTCGGGAGCTTCTCAAGAGGTCCAGGAAAGGTAACAATCAGGCCAGTGAACCTCCAACCATGTGACGTGAGTCTACTGGTTCCCCTGGGCTGGCTATAAGCGTCTGGGTTTGGGTCTAGCACCAGGGAAGCTTATCCTGGAGTGGGGGGATGGCCTGAAGTGCTCCCTAGCTAATGGGTTCTGCCTACATGTGCAGGCTTGTAAGGCCTGACTGCTCCACTTGGTGGCCTTGGGGCACTGCCTGGTTCAGCTTGCCTGCACCAGCCTGCTTGTGCCAGGTCTTTCCACTAGGTGGTCTTGGAGCACTGCTGGCTAACTTTTTGAAAGGGCACTTTTAGAGGACACTGGAAGATGCTGTCATACTAAAAGAATACTTGGAAATTCTCTTTATTCAGTTTTTAACAAATTTTCTTCTGACAGCATGATCCTCAGAACTCATGTAGGGAGGATAACACCCTGGATTAGTTACTTTTCTATTGCTATGATAAAATACCATGACCAAAAGTGTCTTATGGAAGAGTTTATTTTGGTTTACAGTTCCCAAGAGATAAGAGTCCATCATGGTGTTAGGCATGGTGGCAAGTAGAATAAGGTTCTAGAGGGTGGGAATCCATCATGGCAGGAGGCATGACAGCAAGCAGCAGGCATGGTGGTAGGAGCAGAAGACGGGAGATTGTGGGAATGAAACTTTGTGTGTGGCTCGAAGCAAGAACTTGTAAGACCTGTCCTGGAAAACCTCCCATTATCTGATATCTCTGTGGACATTCAGTTGCCTCTGTGAGTTATCTATCTGTAGCAGGAAGGTTCAGGATATTACAAAGATTCTTGCTTCACCCTATCTCTGCAAAGTTCCAAGCCCCTTCCCTTGAGGCATTGAGCAAAATGTTACACCTCTAGTTACCTGTTGCACAAACCAGAGCTGTGCAGCCCCCTGATTAGAGCCAAGGTGGCTCACTCCTCCATTCTGCCTGCCCCCCACTTCCTTGCCCAGAGCACAGTAGCCTTCAATATATAGACCTCACTGACAGAAAATAAATGGAGTTCTTCTTCTCCTTGACTCTCGGTGTGTGTGAGTTCGTTCATTTCCACAGGTGATCTCCTGCGGTTTCTCTCCCCCCTTCTTGTGGGAGCAAAGCCTAGAGACTGTTGTCATGTAGGCAGGAAACAAGTCCTGGAGCTAAACCAAGAAGGGAAGAACAGCGTGTGGAATGTGGTCACGTGTGACTCAAAGACATTGAACAACAACAGGAGATGACATCTCCAACTATAGGCAATGAGGTATAGAGTGCTGGAAATGGGGTGAGGCTATGAACTCTTAAAGCCTGCCCCCAGTGACATGCTTCCTCCAGCAAGGCTGCATCTCCAAAGGTTCCATGACCTGTCAGACAGTGCCACCAACCGGAGACCAAGTTTCCAAGTACTCAAGTTTATGGGGGACATTTCTCAATCAAATCACTACAAACTTATTAACATGTTGTCTTGTTTAAGAAACATGTGAACATGCTGTTTTACATGGAAAAATGTGCTTGCCAATATGGTTAATATTTTTAGAGGGGGATGCTATCTTGAACTCTGGGTGGGCCGAATGTAACCACATGGGTTTTTCTAGGAGGGAGACAGGGGTTTGAGTGAGTCACAGGAGATGTGAGTATAGAAACAGAGACTGAGGTAATGCTATCGCTAGAAGGAGATAGAAGCCCATGCATGCAGGCAGGCTCTGGAGGCTGGAGAAGCAAGGACAGATTCTAAGCAGCACAGAATGAACTCAGCCTTGCTAAAACCTTGACATTGGCCTTGTGGTCCCCTGTTTTGGATTTCCCCAGGAATGAATGATAATAAAATTGTGATTTTTTAATCACTGACTTTGCAGAATTTGCTTAAGCAACATTGGGCACTTAGGAAGAAATATAACATGCCTTTATCTGTTTAATTTAAAGTTTAATGACAGTTTTTTTCAGATTTAATTCAGGGAGTTTGTTACTTTGAAAGGACATTATGGGCTCAGTCAAGCATCTGAGAACCTACTCACCCAGAAGCACAGTTACTGATTCATTTCTCTAGGAGTTCTCCACTGACTAGATTTCCTTCCATGTTTTATGGCCACTGTTTGCCTGGTCCCTTGTCTTGACCTGCACCAGGGTTAGGAGCTAGTTTCTTGCTGTGACACAGTCAAAGAGTCTTTGAACCTTCAGCTTCTTTTTTACCCGATTTTCAGTGTCAGCAGCTGGTCGACCTTTCTTTGACAAGTTAACCAGACACCTGTCTCTGCTCACTGAGGCCTTTGGTTCCTGAGGCCCTGTTGGTATCAGCCTATCCAAATGCTAGCTTGGGCAGTTGAGATAGGCTGTTATTTGGCTTCACAATTTTGTCTGAGAATTTGGCTCTATTTTCTTGTCTGTTCATTCTTTGAATAGTAATTCATTAAATCACTATTGTATGCTATGACCTGGACTATAAATTAGAAATGGATAGATAAATAAAACATGGTTCATGGGCTGAAGATGTAGTTCAGTTAGTAGTATGTTTACTTAACATATATGATACTTTGGTTTGGATTCCTAGCATCACATAAACTGAATGCAGTAGTACAAGCTTGTAACAGCATCTGGGAGGTAGAAACAGGAGGATGAGGAGTTTAAGGTCATCCTCAAATATAAAGTTAATTGGGAGCAAGCCCAAGATATATAAAAGAAAGATGGCATGATTCATATTCTCGGGAGTTCATAGTGTAAGATTTGGAAAACCGGCAAGGACAGAGAGACTTACGAAACAAAATGGAAAGGGCAAAGGTAGAAATATGCACCACCAATTTCATTGCATAGAGGATTTTCCGGAGTCATGAAGATGGGGATGTTAAAGACAAGATGCCTGATCAGAAGCTGACAAAGAATGAGTAGGGCTTTAGGATGTCACAGAAAATATGAATGAGAAAAACAGCACATTGGTAATGGAGCATCAGGAAACAGGAATAACTTGATCAAAAGCGAAAGCAGGGGCTGGAAAGATGGCTCATCATCCAGTTAAGAGCACTGAATGCTTTTTAGAGGGCCTGAGTTTGGTTCCCAGCACCCACGTGGAGACTAGGAATTGTATATAACTCCCATTCCAGGGGATCTGACACCTTCTTCTGACTTCTGTGGGAATGCACAACATGTGCATTTACACACATGTGAGCAATACACTCATACACATAAAATAAATATAATAAAGAATATTTTTAAAAGCATAGGAAAACAAAGGTAAAGGTAAAGAACAAGCAGTTAATGAGAAACAGTTAAATAAAGATCACTGAATTGCTGAGAGGAAAGGAATTGGGAGGAGAAGGATGGGGAGGGAGATAGGGCCATACCTCTGAGAAGTGTGATGTCCTGAGAAGGAGCTTAAACTCTGGCCTTCTGGGTATCTGTCTCCAGAGCATGTAAGCTTCATTCATTCAGATCCTCACACTATTTAAGGCCCCAGGGATGGCGTATGAGCAAGCAGGAAAATCCACTGTCCTCTTGGCACGCAGTGTAGGAGGGGAGCCAGACCACATGGCAGTCACAATATGGGGAACCTGTGTAAACAGCTCATGAATCTGAGAGAAGACCCCAAAAGGCTTTTCTGGAGGCATAGATTTTAGAATGGTCGGTTTTTGTATGTATGAGTCAATGAGTGTAAGTAGGGTTACTTACAGGACATGGGTGAAGGATTATTTACAGGAGGACAGGCAGTTTGCTGGGGACTAAACCACTGCTGAAAATGCCTCTTCCTCCCTAGCAGCTGAAAACTCTCTACAGATTCTCAAGGAAGGGTGGGGCTTCATGAACCACTTACCCCTCCATGACAGAATGTTGATGGGCCCAATCTTGTGCAAGCCTTGTGCAGATAATCACAGGTGCTGAAGTTCAAGAGCATAATGGCCATGTCTTGCTTGGAAGACAGTATTCCACAGTACTCATTTTTTCTGGCCCTTATGAATTTTTTTCTAGTGTTTCTTGTGCAATGTTTCTGAGCTTCAAGAGGCTCTCATTTAAGGCTGAGCACTCAACAGTTAGCACCTCAACCAGTTATGAGTCTGAGCTGTTTGGTATGTGAAATTACCCAGAGGGTGGTTAAGTAGGGTAATCTCTTTAGCTCACAATCTCATGATGAGATCTGAGGAACTCCCATGTCTGTATGTTACACAAGCTGGCAGGTAGTTCCAATGGGGGTGAATTCATAGGTATTTCAATTGTGTCGCTTAACCAAGAGGACCTCAGATACTGGACTTCTACATATCCTGATGTAGGAGGCTCAAGCCATGAGCAGCTTCTCTGAGATGTTGTAACACTTGCCATATTTTATTTAAAAAATTGCTGCAATAACTTAGTGATCTTTGCATGCCAGTTTGACTCTTGAATGATTCAGAGGGAACCGGATAAGGACAGGGTTAGAAGCAGTTTGGGAAGTTCCCTTGCAAAGGTCAAATAATATGCTTCTGTAGATGGCTGAAGAGTGGATGATGCTTCTTTTCCTTAGTTCTACCACCAACTTCCTGCTCTCACCCACACACTACTCTTCCAGGAAATGGAATGGCTTCATCTGGGCAGAGGATGCCTCCATTCCTGTTTACAAACAGATTCTCTGTAGTACTTTCCAACTTATAAGTCACAGGCAAAGCATTGCATTTGGATCCTGGCTTTTCTGTGAATATTTAACTACTTTGTTTAGTACTGAATTATTGGGCATTCAAAAAAAGAAAACAATCCAGTCCTTATTTCCTAGACATTAACACTTTGTAGAGGAGACACAGTTTCAGTAATAAGGTAGTAAGTGAAATGATAATATTCACAGGATATGGTGGAGGCAAGAGAGCAGACCTTCAGCCAAGCCTGGAGTGAGGGCTCATGAGAAAGAAGCCTTCATTTTGGACTTGGAGGTGGTGAAGAAATTATCTGGGAAGGCGAGGTAGAGCATATTTTATTTCCTTCTTCTACTCGGTTTTGTTTCTTGTGTCTTACCACAAAAGGCCTCCGAATGGCTAGAAAACAGCAAGTTAGTGGTCTGATAGAATCCTTGTTTACATATCTTCATTAGCTTCTTATTTGACTGGAATGAAAACATCACCACTATGGGATGGATGATCTAACTCAGAAGTTCATCCAGGGCTGCTTACTGGAGCATGTTCAAAGCAGAGTGCTTTTGTTTACAAGAGTCTTGCCCTTCGAGGCCATGCCCAGTCACTCCATTTGCTTTGTTTGAAGTCTCCTCCACACCCACTTGCTTGTTTGGGGCTGCAGTGTGGTCAGGGTGGATAACCACAGTGTGGTGATCTATCTGTGGACCAGGCTGACTCTTATAGAATGGGAAGATGACCTTCCTGAGTTCCCTCAGTTGCTGAGCAATCATCCCTCTCTCCCATCTTCCTCCCTATGTTATTCTTTCGATGACCGTCATAGTTGGTTTTAATTGCCAACTTTTTACACCTCATAAGAGAGTTTCAACCAAGGACAGTCTAGATTGGGTTGAACTGTGAGGAACTTTTCTTAATTGGGTTAACTGAAGTGGACTGATCCAGTCTACTGGGGGCCACAATATTCCCTGAGCTTGTGTTCAGAACTAGTTTAACATAGAGAAAGTGAGCTGAATACTAGGCATGCATGCGTTCATTTTCACTGTGCTCTTGGATGGGCTGTGACCAGCTGCCTTTAGTTCCTGTGTTGCTTTTCCTTCAGTGATGGACTGTAAGCTTGAATTGTAAGCCAAATGAGCCCTTCCTCCCCTACTAGTATTTTTGGCCAGAGTGTTTTAGCACACATCATAGGTGAGTTTAAGACATTGACTGTAATATATTTGTAAAACCCTGTAAAAACTACAAACATGCTTATGATGAAGCAACAGTGCTTAATGTGGGACGTGAGGATGCCTAGAGGTGCTTCCTACCATCTCCCTGAGGAGCCAATACCATACTCAGCCCAAGGGAAACACAACTCTCCTTTCAAAGATTGCTTTTGGCAAAAGAACTAAGTTGATCTCCATGGTGAAGTTCCTAGAAAGAGAAAGGGAAAAGTAGGCAGAGAGAAAAGGAAATGGTTTTGGCGGTGGCAGAGGGGTTCTGGAGGTTTTTACCTCAGGGTACAGGAATGAGCCAAGGGGCAGGACAACAAGAAGTATATTAGTAGAACATGGCCCCCTTCTTCCTCCCTGTCTGTCTCTGTTTCTATCTCCCACTGTGCCCCCCCACCAGGGTGTTGCTGTATAGACGAAGCTGGCCTTGAACTTTCCAGTCCTCTTGCTCCTGTCTCCCAAGTGCTGGGATTATAGACATGTACCAGCACATCTAGTAAAACATGGAATTTTAAAATGATAATTTATTTATTTATTTTTATTTATTTTTTAAGGGATTCTACAATATAAGAGCACAGATGTTTTCAGATCACATTAACATTGCTTAGTTTGCCATACAATTAGGTAATTGGTGCTAGCATCCACAGATGAGGGATACCATTCATCGTTTGTTTTTCTGGGACTGTGTTACTTCACTCAGTATGATGTCTTCTAGCTCCATCCATTTACCTGCAAAGTTCATGATGTCATCTTTCTTTACCACTGCATAGAACTCCATTGTGTAGATGTACCACATTTTCTCTATCCACTCGACAGTTGAGGGGCACTTGGGTTGGTTCCAGCTCCTTGGTACTGTGAAGAGAGCTGCAATAAACATGGCTGTGCATGTATCTCTGCAGTAAGATGAGTCTTGTGGGTACATGCCCAGGAGTGGTATGGCTGGGTCAGGTGGCAAGTTCATTCCAAGTCTTCCAAGGGTTCTCCACACTGCTTTCCATAGTGGCTGTATGAGTTTACATTCCCACCAGCATTGGATGAGTGTTCCCCTTCCTCCGCAACCTCTCCAGCATTTGGCATCAATTGTTTTCTTGATCCTAGCCAGTCTTATTGGAGTGAGATGCTATCTTAAAGTGGTTTTAATTTGCATTTCCTTAATTATTAGTGACATTGAACACTTTTTAAGATGTTTCTCAGCCATCTCTAATTCCTCAGTTGTGAAGTCTCTGTTCAGCTCTTTGCTCCATCTTTTGAGTGGGTCATTTGTTTTTATTTATTTATTTATTTATTTATTTATTTATTTATTTATTTATTTCAATGCACTTCTTGGATTGGTGAATTTTGAGATTAAATCACATTATAGTTACGCATGTTTCACCATACAATTTTATAAATGGATCATTGGGGGTAATCATGGAACAGTCCCAGGCTAGGCTACCAGTAGGTTTCATGTTAACATTGTCTATTTTGGTGACATTGTCTATCTTGTGTAGACGACTCTCAAAGGAAGACATGCAGATAGTCAATAAGTATATGAAAACATGCTGGGCCTCACCAGCCATCAGGGAAATGTGAATAAAAATCACTACAAGATAACATTTCATCGCAGCTGGAATGGCTTTTGTCAAAAAGGAGAGGAAGAATCACACACCATGTCACATTCCAGTGAGGCAGTAAGAAAGGAGAGCAGATGTGTATTGTTGGTGGGGGTGTGAATTAGCCCAGCCATTAGGGAACAAACAGTAAGAAAGTCTATGAAAACAACTGGAAATAGAATGCTGTTTGATCCAGCCATCTGCCTTCTGGACAGATATACAAAGGAAATGAAATTAGCATATCAAAGAGACACCCGTGAGCTCATGTTCAATGCAGCACTATTCACAACAGTTATGATTTGGAATGAACCATGGTGTTCATGGACTGATGAGTGAATAAAGAAAATGTGGCACAATGGAATATTATAATATAAAACCATAAAAGAATGAATTTCTGTCATTTTTAGCAGTATGGATGGAGGCTGATAAGTGAAATTAGTCAGTTATAGAAAGGCAAATATTACATGTTCTTACTTGTGGAAACCAAAAAGCTGGTATCAGAGAAGAGAGTTGAAGAGTACTAGAGCCTAGGAAGAATGTAGTGACTGGGAGATAGAGAGAATATGGCTAATAGGTTCATGTGAGCTACTTTCTCATGGTCTATGGCACAATAGCAGAATTATGACTGACAATAACTAATTGTATATTTAAGAATACCTAGCTGGGAGAATTTTGAATGTTTACCAAGGAAAAGAAATGATTCATGTCTGAAGTGATAGATACACATATACTGAATGTCATACTGTATCCCATAATATGTACAGCTACATTGTGTCCCTTAAAAATAAATACATAGCTGGGTATGGTGACACAGGGTGACACAAGGTTTAACCCCAGCATTCAGGAGGCAGAGCAAGGGGTTGCTGTGAGATCAAGGGCAGCCCGATTTACACAGTGAGTTCCAGGATAGCTAGGGTTACAGGGAGACCCTGTCTCAAAAATATAGCTAAGAGAGAGTATTTGGGTATCTGAATTACTGAAGTAGTTTCTGAACCTGATCCTCTATCATGTTTCCTCCATGTTTTTGCATGTTATAACCACACCTCTTTTAAAATAAAGTTGTATTATATTTGTTGCTTAGATCCTTTCAAAGCCTTCTGTATTTTCATGTATGTTATGGGAGACCGTTTTTGCCCCAGTATCTCAGAATGCATTTGTAGATAGGATATTTGTTTACTTGTTTATTTACATATTTATGTGCTGGGGTTGGAAGCTAGGGCTTTTGATATACTAGGCAAGCGTTCCACCACTGAGTTGAATCTCCAGCTCCTGATAAGATCTTTAAAGAGGTAACTGAATTAAAAGTAGGCCATTAAGACATATTTTAGTCCAGAGGGACTGGTGTCCAAACCCATTCATGAGTGCACGCATGTATGTGTATATGTTTTATTTTATCCTATGTATCAGTTACTTGAATCATTGCTGTGACAAAAGAAGCTTAAGGAAGGAAGGAATGAAGGGAGGGTTTATTTTGCTTCGCATATGGTGAGGAAGTCAAGGTGGCTTGAGGCAGGTGGTCCTGTTGAATCTATTGTCAGGAAGAACAAAGTCATAAATGCTGCTCAGCTCACCCTCTCCTTTTGATTCAGTCCAGGACCCAGCCCATGAAATGGTGCCACCAGCATGCAGGGTGGGTTTTACCTCCTTAACCTGATTAAGAAAGTCCTTCAAAGTGTGCTGGTAGCTTGTCTCCTGGGTGGTTCTAAGCCCCATCAAGCTGACAGTGCTAACCATCACACTTTAGTTTCCTCTTCATTTTGTTTTGTAAGACTTTAACCTAGGTTGCCACGATTTTCTTTAATTTGTCTCTGGAGAATGATAACCCAATAGAGGCAGAGACTCATTTGGGGTTGGTGAGTCTTCACCCCCTCTTCGCCGAACAAAGTGACACTTCTCTTTTGCTTGTTTGTTTGTTTGTTTTGAGGCAGGGTGTCACATACCACTGGCTGGCCCGACCTCCATCTGTTTCTACCTTCCCCTCCTAGTACTGGGATTACAGAGTGTGGTGGTTTAAACCAGAAGGGTCTCCCACTGGCTCAAGTATTTGAACACATGGTCTGTTGGTGGTATTGCTTGGGGGGGGGTAATCAGGGAACCATCAGGAGGTGTGGCCTAGCTACCGGAATCACGTCACTGAATCTCTGAGGGCAGCCTCAGAGCATTCACAGCATCCTCCCATTTCTAGTTTGGCCTTTCTGCTTCTTGTTCCTGCTTGAAGATGTGAGGGCTTGGCTTTCTGCTGTGGCACCTCCTGCCACACCTCCTCCTCCAAGACGGATTCTATTCCCTCTGGAACTGTAAGCACAAATAAACTCTTCCTTCTGTAGGTCATGGTGCTTTATCACTGCAACAGAAAAGTAAAGAGGACCTGGCTAAAGGCTGTTTGTGTTCAATCACTGCCATCCTTCCATGGAAACAGCTTCTGCTTATGAGACCCACTACCTCCTTTTTCTATTTCGGGAATTCCTCACTGTTCCTTGCACTTGACTGCTAAGCACATACAGGAGACTCTGCTTCCTGAAAACCCCTTTCCTTTGGCTTTGAACTGGTTTAATCTCTGTTGTGATGATAAAATATCCTGATAAAAAAGCAACTTAGGGGAAAAAGGGCTTATTTAACTCACAGTTCCAGGCCACAGTCCATTATAGCAGGGAAGTCAAGGTGACAGGAAGTCAAGGTGACAGGAAGTCAAGGTGACAGGAAGTCAAGGTGACAGGAAGTCAAGGTGACAGGAAGTCAAGGTGACAGGAAGTCAAGGTGACAGGAAGTCAAGGTGACAGGAAGTCAAGGTGACAGGAAGTCAAGGCGACAGGTCACATCCATGTCAGAAGCAGAAAGAAATGAATTCATGCATGCTTAGTACCCATCTAGCATTCTCCTTCCTTATACAATCCAGGATCTGAATCTTGGGAGTGGAACCTCCCACAGAGGGCTGTGAAGGCAGTCTTCCACAGACATGCCCACAGGCTAGCCTAATCTAGTTAATTCCTCTTTGAGACTCTCTTCCCAGGTGACTCCAGGCCGTGGCCAGTTGTGTCAAGGCTTGGACCCAGACGCCTGACTTTCCCTTCAGCTTGGGCCACCCCTGTGTCTTCTTCATTTCTTCTCATCTTCTCTTGAAGGTTTCTCAAAGCCTGTTGATATTTGGCCTTCTTGACTGACTCTAGCTTTTCCCAAATGTAAAGCAAATCGCTGCCTACATTGATATCTGTAGCTGAGGCTTTGAAGTTGAAGACACTGGAGGCACTTAGACTTCAACAGATCCAAGTCTAAACTGATGATCTTCATTCCAAAGTCTGCTTTTTGTTTATTCGTTGGTTTCAACCCACAATCCACCCAGCTGTGGAAAGTGCTTCATCCATGTTTCCAAGCTATGATGAAAACCCCTTTGATGTGACTGCCTAAGTGTCCTTCCAAATTTCCCACCTATCTATCCATCCTGTTCACTGCCACCAACTCCAAGCCTGTGTTTTCTGGCAGGAACCACAGACGTTTACTGCATTTCATGACCTAACTCCAATGGTGTGTTGACAGCCTTGGTCAGGGGGTCACAGTGACTTACTAAATTGTAAAGCTCAGTAGGAGACAGTCTAATTAAGACAAAGGGGATAAACACCTTGGTTTTTCGTTTGTCTTCCCTAAAATGACCACAATTAAGGATTTATAGAATGGGCTCTTTGGGAACAAGCTGACCTCAGGAACTGAGCAGCTGTGGAACAGTTACTCCTATGGTGGGAAAGAAAACCCAGCCCAGCCATGTTCTGAATGCACCCGAGATGCTTCGTCAGGACCTGGGTTTGATTGTCAGTTCTCATCCTGAAGATTTTGTTCCTGATGGCTAGGAGCTAATTCCCATTACTCTGACATGGGCTAGTAGTGTAATATCACAAGCATTCTTTAGTAGGAGGCAGAGTTCTTCTAGTTCTTCATATTTATCTGGTATTAGTGATATTTGATTTAGTTGATAATAGGCCTGTATCTACATATCTTACCTTTAACTACTTTCTTATCTTTTCTGTACAGCTAGGCAATCTTTGAGGGCAAGAATATACTCTGTATTTTCTAGTGAATCCTTTTCCTTTTAAATTAATGATCTTTTCAAAAAGTTATTTTTTATTAGTGTGTATGTATCTCTTTGTGTGTATGCAATGTGTGTGTGTGTGTGTGTGTGTATGTGTGTGTGTGTGTGTGTGCCTGAGGAGTCCAGAATGGGGTGATGGGTTGCTGGTGCTGGAGTTATAGGCAGTCGTGAAGCACTGGAAAGTGATGCTGGAAAATGAACCCATGTCTTTTGGAAAAGCAGGACGTTCTCTTAACTGCTGAGGCATTTCTTACAACCCCTCAATTAATACATTTTTTCTTTTTTTGTGAGAAAGGCTTTCCCTGTAACCCCAGTTGTCTTGAAACTCACTATGTAGACCAGGCTGGCCTCAGGCTCACAGAGATGCACCTGCCTCTGCCTCCTGAGTGCTGGGATTAAAGGTGTGTGCCACCACACGTGGCATCCCTCAAATAATTCTATTTTTTTATGTGTACGAATGTACTGTCTGCATGTAGGTCTGTTCACCTGTGTCATGCAATGCCGAGGAGGTCAGAGAGGGTGTAGGATTCCCCTGGAACTGGAGTTAAAGACGGTTCTCAGCCGCCATGTGGGTACTGGGGATCGAACCCCAGTCCTCTGCAAGAGCAGTCAGTGCTCTTAACTGGTAGGCCATCTCTCCAGCCCCCCCCTCAATGGAGGTCAGAAGATAACTTCTACCATGTGGGCTTCAGGGATTGAATTTAAGACATCAGCCTTGGTGGCAAGTACCCTTATCTTCTGATCCATTTCCCTGCCCTGTAACTGTACCTTGAATTGTTTTATTGTGGCTGAGACTGTGGCTGAGTATCAGTGTGATGTGATGGCCATAGTTGACTCATCTCTGCTGAGATTTTTGCAAAAAGCAACCTTGTCCTTGGTGTGTTCCCAGGTCTGTTACTCCCAGCCTCTCACCAAACACTGCCTTCATGATCTTTGTCATCCCCTCCACCACCCACTGATTTCTATTCATGCTGGGCAGTGGATAATTCTTAGTGAATAAATACATTGAGGATATATGCTGATTTTAAACAAAATTTCCTGCCACTACAACTTTTCAAGCATTACTTAAGAAGATCCAACTGAAGTTGAATACGGTGGTGCATGCCTGTAGCCTTTGCTAGCAGGAGGCAGAGACAGGAAAATCACTTGAGCCTAGGAGTTCAAGGCCAGCTTGGGTAACAGTGACACCCACATCTCAAAACACCCTTCTCTTCCTCCTCTTCCTCTTCCTCCTCCTCCTCCTCCTCATCATCATCATCATCATCATCAACATCAACAAAAGAGGAGATCCAAATGAAAATCATGTACCTGAAGGAGACATTACTGCCTTTCATTAGTGGAGTGTTCTTATAAAAATTATGCAACTTGGAATAGTTTGTGTTTGGTATGTGAAGGGAGGATGGGGAATTAAAAATGTCCAAACTGTGGAGGAGTTCTTCCCCATGGTGCCTGGCTAGTGTTCTGTTAGTGAGTGTCTCTGGGTAACTAGGGAACAATATGAAGATCTTGAGCATTAGAGAAGTTTATGATATTACTGAAAGAAGAGCCAAAGAGAAGAGGGTGTGCGCCAGACCAGTCTCAAGTTACAAAGTTTTCTAAAGGGAGTCTTGTTTATCCTACCCAAGGCAAATCTTATAACCTTAATGGGATCCTGGGTGTAGTGGAAACTTACCTACTAAATGTGGGACCACTAAAAGGACTACAAGAGTTCAGATGGCCTAGTTTACTCTTCGCTTTAGGAACTTGTGGGACACAGGATCAAGAATATTCTGGAAACAAAGAATCAAAAAAAATCTAAGATTCATAAACCCCAAAGTTGCTTGTTTTGCTGTGCATGGAGAAGAAGAAACAATAGTAATAGTTTTCAGATAGCACATCATAATTTATAAAATACATCCATGTAAATGTTCCAGTGTGGCCAATAGGTCTCTCTGTGCCAGGTGCAGAGAGACATGGTGGGAAAAAAACATTTGACTTTCACATATTTTTATGGCTTGGATTGGTGGATCTTATGGACAGATTCCAGGTCCTCTTGACTTGGGATCTGTGTGGTCTTTGGAACTGCTCAAAATCTTTCCCAGGACTGTGGTTTGGGCTCATTTGCATAGAGAGTCCTCTGACTTGCCATCTGACATGTACAGATACACTTTTGACCTTGTCAAAGTTATTGTTTAAATAAACATTGCAAAGATTTGGAACAAAGTAAATTATAGCTTCTGTGTTTAAAATTTGGCAATATTGAAGGTTTTTATGGTGGTAGCTGAGGTAGGGACAGATTACAGTGCTGAGGACATTTATGCCTTTGTGTAGAAGGTGAAGTCTGTTGTCTCTGCAGGTTGTATCTCTTGGGTCCCAGTACTCTTGGAGAGAGTTACCTGGGGGGGGTATCTAGCATCATGAGTTTGAACTTGACTCTTGCTAGTGAGTGCTTTCTAAGGTACTCTATAACAGTTCTTACTACTGTTCTCCACATGGGCCAGCTCTGGTTAATTCAACTAATTATGACAACTAATAATGTATATCATTTATCGAGTGCCATCATTACCAGGCACAGTGATATAGAATATATAATATACATCTTCAATTCTGAAAATCATCATGTAAAGTAGGCATTGTGATCTCTATTTTACTGATAATGGAATCAGAAATGTTAAACAATTCGTACAGGTTCTAAAATTAAGTCAGTTAAAGCTTGAACTTAGCTTCCTTCTTATGTCTAAAATGTGTTTATGAATGATTCTATAAAGAACTAAAAAAAAGTTCAGAATTTTATTAATTATCAAGCACCATGGTTAGTAAAGACTTTTTTAGTGAAGTTGCCTAGTTATGAGGCTTTCTGAACAAGTTATTTTTCCTCAGACTTATGCTCCAGGGATTCTAAGTCCCATGTTACTGTAGTTGAGCTCTCCTCCTTTCCTGGGGGCTGACAGTGGTAGGGGCAGGCCAAAACACCCTATGTGGCTCTGACCTTATGTGGATCCCTTTGAGTATCCCATTTTGTTTGGGTGAAGGTTTTACTTCCTCTGTCACTTTTGGGTCAATGAATTGAAAATGTTCATGCATCTGTTAACAGGTGGGTTTAGACGCAAAAGATTTTTCTCAGAGAATGTTCTTCAGGGAGGCACACTTGCTCTTTAAATGAATCTCAAAGTTGTCTGCAATAAAAGATAGCCTGATTTCTTCTGTGAGTTCAGAAACTTCAGTTTGGTGGAATTTCTGGCTCAAACCCATTTGCAGCACATCTGGGTCCAGAGATGCTCACTGGTGGCGCAGCTGTGGTAGAGTGGACCTAACTTGGAGTTGGAAGACTGGCTTGGACTCTGGGTCTCCTTAGGAAGCAGCTGCATGACCCAACCTATGTGCAAAGTCATCTCTCTAATTAGTGCTTGACTTCCTTGATTTGAGTTTGGACCACAGACTACAAATTCACTACTCTTCTAGAACAACCCTTGAAAACAACTATGTGATATACCTTGGGTTCCTAACTCACACAATGTGAATTTGTTCCTAGCTTCTTTATTTAAGAAATTTCCTCTTTCTTTGTTGGAAAGAATGGGAGGACTTTGTCTTCAGTGTGGATTATGAAGCAGCCTGCATTTTTTTCTTCTTTCTCTCAAATGTTCTAAATCCATCATATTAGGAGTTTGGCATATGATACAGATATGTTTTATGACTGTCTGGAGGCTAATGGGGAGTGTGTGTAAAGTTGTTACTCAACATAAAGAGAAGCAAATCACTTAAAAACTAAATTTTAGACATGATTTTGCTCAAATTCTCTAGCCAGCTCTGCCCACTGCTGTCCGCACTTATCCCCATCGGCAGCTCTGTGTGTGGCCCAGACTGCGTCTGTCCATATCCTGCATGTCTCTGCTGATCTACAATTTGTCTTCTCCATTTTGCAGAATGTTTATAGCATAGATATGAAGTGTCTGCCCAGAAGGTGTGTGTTGAAGGCCTGGTCACCAGCTGGTGGGACTACTGAAAGGTGATTGGCTCATTAGCACATTAATCCAGCAATGAATTACTCCAATGAAGAATCCATTGCTGAAGGTATTATTATGAGGTACAAACGGGAGGAGGTGGGCCCACTGGAGGTGTGCCTTTAAGGTATAGCTTGGGACTGGTCCTTCATTTGAGCTCTGCTTCCAGGCCACCATGAGCAATTCTGCTTCACCAGGTCATCCATCAAGATGGATCCAATCTTTAAAGTTGTAAGCCAAAGTAAATCCCCCTTTAAGGTGTTTTCTCCAGTACTTTATCATAGCTACAAAAACTGACCAACATAGGGGGAATGAAAACTCATTTTGGTCAACTTATTGTGCAGGCAATTAAACTTTTCTTTGCTTACATTTTTCTCTGTGATCTTTCCAAGGTGGAGGAGGTACAGCTTACCTCTAATACAGACATGTTTACTCACATGGTTTCACAAAGGAGAGAGAGTTGAGTGTCTGGGGTGGGGTTGGACTCCTCTGCAGATACATTCTCCTGGGTCTACCTGCAGCACATGCTCCTCCTGGCAAGCAGAGGGGCTGTTCTGAATACAAGGCAGTGAGATAACTTCTTTTTCCTTCAAACCGGTAAACTCAGATGAAACACAATGTTCCTAAATGTTGCTGCTTGGGATTTCCCTCTGACCTGTCTGCTCCTCTGACTTCCTTCTGCCCCTCTGACCTCTGTCTGTCTCTCTGACCTCTATTTGGCCCTCTGACCTGGCCCCTACCTCCTCCTCTGACCTCTTCCTTCCAGGGCCCTTTGCTTTCTATGCTGCAGGCACAGATGTCTTGGGATCCACCAAACTCCAAGACACCTCCAGGCCTTTGAAGTGCGCATGCGCTGCTCTGCTTCCCCTCCTTTCTTGCAGGTCTCTGCTGAAATCTTAGACTCCAGAGCCTTCTGCATCCGCTGTAAAATCACTGCCTCTACTCTTATGCTAATATGTTATCCTTGAACCATTGCATAACTCCATGTTTAGGTTTTCCTTCCACAGTCCAGTGGAAGCCATATGAGAGCAGATCTCTGCTCCTCCTCTGGCTCACTGTTCTTCCCACATCTTTACAGTGCTTTGCACATAGTAAGCCTTGACACATTATTTGTTGAATGAGTGAATATATGAAGTCACACACGCCCTCTGTGCTTTCAGTCTCTGTAGATTATATTGTGAGAATGAGACACAGCGATCCTGAAGAGCAGAGTGCTCCCCAAACGTGAAGTGCTGTTTCTCCATGTCTCCCCTTTCTTTTTCCCTCCCTTCAGGTGCCCTGGATGCCCATTGTTGTAGGCCAGGAGTTGGGAGACTTTTGCTAGGAAGAGCCCAGTGGTAAATGCTATAGGTTTTGAGGTCTACACTCTCTGTGTCAGCTGCTCTGTGCACATAGCACAGAGGCAGCCATAGACAGCCCATAGAATGAGCATAGACCTATGCAAAGAACGGAAATGCCTTCACACAGCAGCCCACACTCATTGACTAAAGCCCAGCTTAGCATTTAACAGCAACTGGCATATGAGTTGGTCCTGAGGGCAGGGGCTCCATTTACTGTGAACTAATGCTTGGTAGTGGAGTTTGAGGCCTCAGCAAAGGGTCAGAGGGAAGGTCACTTTGAGGGAGAGGGAACTTTTCTAACTCAATCTCATATTATGCTTATTATTCTTTTTTTATTATTTGTTTATTTTAAGGGATTCTACAATATAATAACACAGTTGTTTTCAGATAACATTGATGTTACTCAGTTTGCCATACAATTGGGTAATTGGTGCATTTTGCAAGTATCTATGTCCAAATTTTGAACAACCCAAGGTTCCCATAGTCCAGTTGGTGATGATACTTATTATTCTTAAGTAAGGCTGACTGTATTGTTACTTTTCTTGTTGCTATGACAAAATACCTGACAAAAACAAGCTGAGGAATGAATGGTTTTTTCTGGTTCACAGTTTGGGGACACAGCCTATCAGGGTAGGGGAGGCATGGCAACAGGAGTGTGAAGCAGCTGGTCACATTGCATCCACAGTCAGGAAGCAGACAACTGCTAGTACTCAGTTAGCTTTCTCCTTTTTACTCACTCCAGGACCCCACCCATGGGATGGTGGCCCCCCACATTGAGGGTGGTCTTCCCACCTCAGTTAACTTAAACTAGAACTCCCAGATACACCTAGAGATTTGTCTCCATGCTGATTCTTGATTATGTCAAGTTGACAATCAATATAACATCCACTCTGTGCCTCAATAGTGGAGCCATCAATCTAAGGAGACATAAAACATGAAGCAAATGAGACATCAGCAAGCTCATTCTAACTTTCAGGATGGTCTAAGTAGTGTGTGGAGTAAGTTCTTCTTTCATGATCAGATTTTATGATTGATCAGTGGTGATCCTCATCTTGTGACCCTAACATTACCAAAGAACTCATAGGAAATGTTTCTACCTGCTGCCCTGATGCCCAAAGCCTACGGTCAGGTTCAAGTTCCAAATTGTTTATGTTTCAAGACTTTGTTTGCTAATAAAAGGTGCACTGAATGAGCATACTTGATACCACTGCCACCTCTCTGGATCTTCAGACTGGCTCAAACTTCCATAGCTGCAGGACAAGTCGTATTAATTTAATTGTTAGGTCACAGGGGGCCAGTGTGTTCCACATGTTCACTGTCTTATGCCAATTCTGTTAATTTGAAACATGCCTGTATCTGGCAGGCTCAGAACAAATTTTTGGCTACTCAATATGATATGTGTAGTATTTCCTGCATGCACAAAAGAAAGTCATAAAGAGAAAAAGAATTGATGAGTCAGACTATTTCACAGAACTGAATTTCCACATATAGGTTACGGAGAACACGTGCCTCATTCAGAAGATGTTAGTTATATTCTACTGACTAAAATTAAAAACATATTTATGAAGTATCCCATTTTTTGTTAAAACATATTTATGAAGTATCCCATTTTTTGTTCAGGATTCCAAGTTCAGTCTGGATGTTGGGTTGCTGGTTTTCTTTTCTTTAATGTTTATACTTCTTGAGGGATGATCAGTTTTCTTTAAGATGCTGTCTCCAAATAATTAATATAAGGCCACTTTCAACCTCTGACTTCTTAAGGTTGGTATAGAATGGAATTTCTTTTCATAAGGCTAAATTAAGACACAGATAAGAAGCACACATTTGCTTAAAGCAGAGACATTTAGAAGGCTGTGTCAGAAAGGAAAATTTGGAAGACCGCCTTGTTCGGTCAGAGGGAAAAATGGGCATTTTGGAAGGAAATTACTTAGCTTAAATAAAATGAGTAATCAATAATTCCAAAGAGTTATAAGGTTATTTGTTGGATTGGTTCTTTTTCCTGTGACATGTTGCATTAATTCCTTGTCAAGACTAAAATAATTTTAATTTTGTTGCTTTGGAAAATAAATTTCTGTATGTATTTAATCATAAGATTATATATATATATATATATGTATATTTCAAGTGGGAGTTTATCTGACTGATCCATAAATATGTTTCAAATTGTTTTTTACTTCTTCCTTTTCTCAATTTCCATGTCTTCCCCTCCTCCATTCTTTCTCTTTCTCCATTTCTTCCTCATGAAACAAAGTGACAGTAGATAAATACATCAGACAAATATCTACTATTTTATTGAAATTTTTATATAATGAGTCAATCCACATAGTGTGGACATGAACTGCAAAGCCAAATGGTTCAGGTATTAGGAACACAACCTTCTTTATTTCTAGAAGACATATTTCGTAAAAATCCTGATTATTTCCCCTTTTACATCCAAGTGAGCTCTATTATGTTAGCATCAGCAGATGGGTTTGATTTGATCCATTTTTCACTTGGACCTCCTCTTGCATTTTCCTGGGAGCCAAACATGAGAGTGAGCTCATAGAACGGATTGCATAAATGCATCTCTTTAGGGTTACTTAAGAACTTGAGAGGATATGCCCAGTAGATGACAGAGTTAGGAAATAAGTAATAATTAACAGCATCAAGAACCCTCCAGATCTCTTTTCTATGTATCTGGATATTATGCTAAGAACTAAATCATATATTTTGACTAATATATTATGAGTCAAAAGTTAAACTCTTGGAAAAAAAAGAAAAAAAAAAGAAAAAAAAAAAGAAAAAAAGTTAAACTCGGGCATAAGTTTTTAATGCAAATCTGAAGTTTTTGAGGTACATACACTTTAAATGAATTTAAAAAATTTTAATTATATATATGTGTGTGTATGTGTGTAGGAATGTACATATGAGTTGAGGTGCCTGTGGAGGCCAGAACAGGGTGTCAGATCCCCTGGAGCTGGAGTTACAGGTGGTTGTAAGCTGCCTGGTGTAGGTGCTAGGAGATGACTTCGGTCCTCTGCAAGAGCAGTACTCTTAACTGCTGAGCCATCTCTCCACCCAGCAAATGATATATATTTAAAGCCACATTTAAGTTTTCATATTATATGTATTTTAAATAATATGTCAATTCTTGGGCTGGAAGGTGGCTCAGTGGATAAAGGTACTGACAAGCCTGATGACTTTGATGCCTAGAATCCAATGGGTGAGGAAAAAAGTGACTCTTACAAGTTGTTTGCTGATCGCCACATACAACATATTATGTGACCCACTGAAATAAATAAATAATAAATAAGATAGTTAAAAAGTTAAAATACATTCTCATTTGCATTTGCATTTGCATTTTTAAAGGGCATTTTCATTTTTTTGTTCAGATCAACTTTTGCTGCCTTTGGTTTGTTACAATATATGCTTCCAAGCTTAATTCACTTACCTAGGGGGTATGAAGAAGAACTGAAAATCAGCGTAGTGCTAGGATGTGAATCAAAGCATGTGCTATGTGAATTTGCCTGATTGATTTTACAATGAATATGAAGTGGTAGCTTCTACAACTCAGCTTTAATCTAAGAAAAACATTCTAAGTTGCTAAAATATTTCATTCTTATCACAGTTATCTAACATGACATACTATCAAAAGTTATAGTTAATAAAAGCTGATATATTTTCATACTGTCTTAAGCAGAACAAAGAAAAAATAATTTCATATAAACTATGTCTGGAACCTATCTGTTGGATCCCATTATTTCTGTGGGAGGTGAAGACAGCCACGGCAGACATTCCTCCTATGTGTTGACATCTTCTGGTCACAATGGGGAATGTTCTGCTCCAGGGAAGCTGGGTATAGCCATGTGACTTGCCGTGGCCAATGAGACGTCAAGAATGGGGACATCTGGTGGGTAGTTGAGTAGGGTGTTTCCTCAGTTCTTTCTCCCACTCTGGCAGTGTGTGGGTACATGGTAAGATGAAGACGCCATTTAACTGAAGCAGCTGGAATACAAGCAACGGATGGGGAACAGCTACCCTGGAGAAGGTCCTGGACCAACCTCGGACTCAGCTTGAGCAAGAAGTAGATTTTTGTTGTTTAAAGTCTCCGAGATTTTGGAATTGCTTGTTAGTGCAGCAGCCTAGTCTGTCCTGACCACTTCAAGATGAAACTGAGTTCATTCAGCTTCTTTAGTAACCCAAAGGAAAACAACTACCAGTTCTGAGACTGCATTGCTAAGTGTCCTGCCCTTTAAGCTGTCTTTTCATCTCCCCGGGGGTTCAGCAAAAGAGCTAGTGAGGGAGAGGTGAAGAAAGAAGGACACAACAAGAGAACTGGTGGTGAAAAGTCCAGGATGAAAGTGTTTCAAAGTGGAAATTGTCATCGGGAGCACACCCCACAGGGAAATCCAGAGCAGGGAGGGTGGATCCCGGGCAGTTGCCGAATTTACTGCTGTGGGTGAATATTCTGTTGGTTTGTAGTTCCCTCACTTCATGTGAAATAACTCCTGAAACCTAGAGGAAGAGGGAGATGCTGCTATTTGCTGGCAGAAGGATTATGTGTCATAAGATGCAAGAGCATCATGAATTCTTGCTGTTGAGAAGGTGTTCTAGTAGATTTGGCGTAATGATGCTGTTACAGTGACAATCATTTGTCTTCTTCAATTTCAGAGCTAGACATCTGGTATCCACACCACAGCCATACTGGCTAATAGGGCAGCATCCTTTTTTAATGGATTTTTTTTGTCACACAACAAAATTTCTTGAAGCATGTTGACTTTCTCCCTTATTCCAACATAGTATTTTATTTTATTATTTTTTATAATACTTTTATTGATATTTTGGGTATTTCAGACATCATTTTTCAGTTCAATTTAGACATACTCCCCTTTCCCTTCTTCCCAAACCACCCTAGTTCATGCATTCTGCCATACATGTCCTGCAACTTTCTCTCAGTCTCTCCAAAGTTTTTCTCTGCAATGGTTTATTGTCCTAGGCAGAATTCAACCACATCAATCCGTTCCTTGACCCAGTCCTTATGCTGTTATGGTTCCCTCCCAAGTGTACCGCTCAAAGTATGCCCATGTACATGTCATATATGTACCAGAATTATGTCCTCTAGGAATAAACTGTATATTAACTCCAATATATGTCCAGAAGTTCACATTTTTCCCTTTTAATTTCATATTACTCTAAAATATGAATATATACCTTCTGGCCATATACATTAATTACCATGTCTGAAAGTAAGTGGTAAGTTAATTCTAGGGCTCAATATGAGATTCACATTATAACATCACAGTTGCTTTCAGA
The DNA here is from genome assembly GCA_009823505.1 of Rhizomys pruinosus. Taxonomy (NCBI): domain Eukaryota; kingdom Metazoa; phylum Chordata; class Mammalia; order Rodentia; family Spalacidae; genus Rhizomys; species Rhizomys pruinosus. Next base: position 1,205,981 of record VZQC01005846.1, read on the forward strand.
TAGAAAGAAATATAACAATAACATTGCTCAGCTTGCCTTTCAATTGGGGGATTTGGTACTAGCATCCACCAATGAGGAATCCATTCCCGGTTTGTTTGTTGGGGGACTGTGTTACTTCACTTAGCGTAATGGCTTCGAGTTCCATCCATTTACCTGCAAAGTTCATGTTATCTTTCTTTACCGCTACATAGAACTCTATTGTGTAGATGTACCACATTTTTGTCATCCACTTGTCAGTTGAGGGCCATTTGGGTTGGTTCCAACTCTTTGCTATTGTGAAAATAGCTGCAATAAATATAGATGTGCATGTATCTTTACAGTAGGATGAGTCTTGTGAGCATATACCCAGGAGTGGTATGATTGGGTCAGGTGGTAGGCTCATTTTGAGTCTTTTAAGGGTTCTCCACACTGCTTTCCAGTAGTGGATGAGTGTTTCCCTTTCCCCACAACCTCTCCAGCATTTGGTGTCTTTTGTTTTCTTGATCTCAACATAGTATTTTAAATCTCTCACCACCTCATGAGGCTTTTAAAATATTTTACTTATTTTTTATTTTAAGTGTATGAGTGTATTGCCTGTATGTAAGTAAGTGTGTCCATGTACTGAAATGCTCATAGAGGTCAGAAGAGGGCTTCTGATCCCTTGGAACTGTAGTTAGGACAGTTGGTAGCCACAATGGTGGTGCTGGGAATTGAACCCAGGTCTTCTGCAAGAGCAGCCAGTACTCTTAATTGCTGAGCATCTCTCCAGTCCCATGAGTCTTTTTAAATTCCAATTTTTATCTTCCTCAAGTTCAAGTTTTCATCTCCCCATTACATATTTGTATTATAGTTTTGGGATGGTTTAATAGATATTTTAATTTAATACTCTGTTGATTTTTTTTTTTTTTGGTCTTTTCGAGACACGGTCTCCCTGTAGCCCCAACTGTCCTGAAACTCACTCTGTAGACAAGGCTGGCCTTGAACTCACAAAGATCTGCCTGCCTCTGCCTCCCAAGTGCTAGGATTAAAGGCGTGCACCATCACGCCTGGCACTCTGTTGATTTTATAACCTCCACGATTTATGATTTATTTCTACTTTCTGATTTGTGTATCTTGGTTAAGAGACATTGCATTACTAATACATATGGTGCTAGGTCTATTTCATGCTATTATTGTGTTCTAGTTTGTCTTCCATTGCTGTGACAAAACACTCTGACCGACACCAACTTGGGGAGGAAAGGGTTTATTCAGCTTATATCTCCTGGGTCACAGTTCATCACTCAGGGAGCCCAAGACAGGAACTCAGGGCAGGAACCTGGAGGCAGGAGCTGAAGCACAGGCCATGGAGGAATGCTGTTCACTGGCTTGCTCCCCTGGCTTATGCCCAGCCTGCCTTATTATACTGTACACAACAACCTGCCCAGGGTGGCACCACTCATTGTGGGCTGGGGCCCCCCACACTGCTTGACAATCAAGACAATGCTCCACAGATGTGGCCACAGGCCAATCCAATGGAGCCAATTCCCCAATTGAGGGTCCCTCAACCCAGGTGTGTCAAGTTGACACTAAAGCTATCCAGCACATATTGGGTGCTAGATTTTGACATAGTCCTTTAAAGGGTGCTTGGCTTTGCTCTGACATGCAGCTAAGTTACTTGGAATGACTTTGATCTTTTTGAGATTTGTTTTTAAGCTTTCCTAGTGCAAATCCTGAGCAATATTTAGTCTAGGGATAATTGAGTCTCATTCCCAATGCATTGCTTCTCTGGGGACTTACCCAGTACCCTGGGCCTTAAGATGCCTTTCCATCCTGTCTAGTGTGAACACAGAGATTCCCAGCCCTGTGTGAGTTCAGAGAATTGTTTGGTCTAATGGGTTCATTGCCCGGCTCAGGGCTGCTTCTTCTCATGAATGCCAAGATTGTTATGTTGTAACTGTCAGGACGGGAAGGCTCCTTCTTTCTGCTCATCTCCCTTCTCTGTGGTATTCTTCCCATGAACTGTAGCTTGAATTTTGATCTCTTCTTTTTAAAAAATATTTATTATTGTTGTGTGTGTGTGTGGTGTGTGCATCATGTATGTGTGTGTGTGTGTGTGTGTGGGCATGAGTATGGGTGTACAGACACCATGGGGCCTGTGTGGAGGTCGGGATCAACTTTTGGGAGTTGGTTCTCTCCTACCATGTGGGTTTGGGGGATCGAGCTTAGGTAGTCATACCTTCATGGCAAGTGCCTTTACTGTCTGAGCCACTCTTCCAGCACTGATGTCTGTTTCTTCAATCCAGCAGTACCACTAGCCTCTGGTGGCTCGCTCTTTTTTCTGTGAAGCCTGGAACTCTATGTAGTAATAGTATTCACCTCACTGGCTTCTATTTTCCCAGGGATTAAGTCATGTTCTGTCTATAAGGCATTGTCTGAAAAGCACTTTGTGTGTGTGTGTGTGTGTGTGTGTGTGTGTGTGTGTATGTGTACATAGAGAGCCAAGGCCAGCTGGGGCTACTGGAAGGCCCTGTCTCAAAAAGACCAAGAAAAAAGTGACGAAGATGAGGTATTTTGGGGGAGATGGCAGAAAAGCTGATTAAAAAGTAAGAATTCAGTTTTGATAGTTCTTGGTTTCTTTAAAGAAATTTCTCTGGTAATTAGTTTTTTCTGTCAGACCTACAACTGGTCCTAAAAAGTGTTGATGGACATACTCTATACCTCTTAGTATGTTTGTGAAATTGTTGTCCTCTGGTTTTTATTATAAGCTATTAAAACAATGTTTCCAGTCAAATATGAAAATATTTTGATTTTATGGTCTCTGTGGCTGTGCTGAGACATGATGTAAATTACAGAGCTGCAGCTTTCTAATGTCTACAATGGCCTCTGTTATTCTACAGTTCTGCCTGTTGCTGACTCACCAGTGGGTATGTGTTTTCATGATTTTGAATCTTGTATATTTCTTTGTGATCTCGTGTGTATGTGTGTGTGTGTGTATGTGTGTGTATGTTTGTGTGTGTGTGTGTGTGTGTGTGTGTGTTATATTCCCAGTGCATGTTTTGAAGCTGGAGAAAAACCGCTAAACACTGAAGTAGAAAGATGATCCATGTAGCACATTTAAAAAAATATTAAATCATTTTTCGAAGTAAATTTAATGGCATAAAATTTTAATGCTTTGACTATATTAAGAGGGAAATTTTAGAATGAGTTATTTGCTTATATTTTGAATTATATTTATAATTCCAAGTTAGAAAGAGATCAAAATTCTACTGAGGAATTGTGACAAAGGCATGATATATTGATCATACACATAAAGTTGTTCTTTACTTGTCAAATGTATGTTGAGAATCTATTATGTTTGAGGCACAGTTTTGATGCAGAAGTTAAAGTTAACCAACCAACAAATAAGTCAACCTTACTTTCATAGAGGGTGTGATTATTTTGCATTTATTGCCTTTGGAGGAATTTATTTCATATTAAAGCACTGTTCATCCCCTGATTTATTTAACAGTGTATGACAGAGTGTTGTTCTTCATTATATGATAAAAATTAACCTTCAGATGTAAGAAAAAGCCTTATGGGAACTCAGTACTTTATAAACTAATGAGAATATAATTGAACAAGGGTTCTTGCATGATGGGCAATGCTGCTCTCAGGAGACATGGATTATTAATGCAAATCTAAGTGCCAGCCACTGGTTGCCTCCCTATGAGTCTTTGGTCAGGGAGGCCCCATTGAACGACACAGGCTATTATTATTTGTCTTGGCCACCCACAATAACTAGATGTTTGGACTTTATTTCTGAAGAAACCACACGTTTTGCTTACAGAACCCAGCTTATTTTGGTTACTTTTTCTTCCCTGCTGCCTGGCTTTCATAGTGCTGGAAGGCACTGTGTAGGCCACTAAAGGAGCAAGGTCTCTCCCAGTGGTGGACCTTGCGTGCTAAACTACTGACCTGCAATAGTGGCATGATTATTATGGGGTAGCCAGATGATTTCTAATTGGATCTGAGGTCCACTTTGGAGTTCATGCCTGGTATTGTAAATTTGGCCAAAAGTCCATGCCTCGGGAGGTCATAGGTCCTGGAGGAGAATTTATGGCTATTTTTTGCTAAGCAGACATATTATCACACTGCCTTCTAAATATTTGTGTTTTATATGTATAGATCAGCTTTTCTCTCAGTGTTGGTCACAGATGCCACAGATGCTTTTTTTGTTTTGGGTCTTTTTGCGACAGGGTCTCCTGTAGCCCCAGCTGGCCTGGAACTCACTGTGTAGATCAGGCCAGCCTTGAGCTCACAGAGATCTGCCTACCTCTGCCTCCCAAGTGCTAGGATTAAAGGCATGCGCCACCATGCCGTCATAGATGCTTCTTTTTACAGTGAACAGTAGTTAATGCAGAGACTCATAACTGGTTCAAGTTCTCAGAAGTCACTGCTGATGTGTAACCTAAAATGAGGCTTCTATATCAACCCCCTCGAGGCTCAGACAACATCACAAAAGAGGGGGCAGAAAGAGTGTAAGAGCTGGAGGATGGGGCGGAGTGCTAAAATTTCTGATTTTGGATAGGACGTGGCCATTGCACTCTGGTTTTCAAAGCAGCTATGGTTACCTGCCCAAGGCCTGCCCAAGACCAAGCCAGCCATCATTCCTGCAGGGATGGCGGGGGGGCTTGTGAGGCCCTTGCCTTGGCTTAGGAGCTACTGGCAGTGGCTGGCTGCTGGGGCAGGGGTTCATTTTTCTCTGGGGATGTGGTCGCTTGTAGGTTACCCATGGTCCTCAGGTTGCTGTGTACATGTAGGCTGCACTAATTAGACTCAGTGGCTAGTTAAAAAAAAAAACAACACATGAAGATGGGAGGGGAATGTGTTGGGCAGAAGTCTGAATGGAGATTGAGGGGAATTAGGGGATGGAGATGATTAAAATACATTGTGTAGTCGGGAATGGTGGTGCATGCACGTCTTTAATCCCAGCACTCAGGAGGCCGAGACGGGCAGATCTCTGTGAGTTCAAGGCCAGCCTGGTCTACATAAGAAGCTTCAGGCCAGTTGGGTCTCAAAAAGACCAAAAAAAAAGTTATATTTTGTGCATGTATGAAATTGTCAGTAAACCAAAACATTATAAAAGCGGCTGGAGAGATGGCTCAGCAATTAAGAGCACTGGCTGCTCTTTCAGAAGACCCAGGTTCCTATCCCAGAACCCACATGGCAGCTAACAACCATCATTAACTCCAGTTCCAGGGGATCTGGTGCCCTTTTCTGGCTTCCACAGGCACTTCAGGACACAGGTGCACTTACATAAATATAAACATAACACTCAGATCATAAATTAAAAATAAATTTTAAAATATTATAAAGAAGAAAAATTGACATTTAAGGGTCTCAGTGAGGATGGGGGTATAAAGAGGATTAAGACATTGTGTATGAAATATTCAAAATTCAATAAAAATATATTAAAAGATTCTGTTATCGTCATCTATACTACTACGCTAGTGCTGGTTTGTTTTCTTTTACTGCAAAGACTTTTTTCCATTAGTCATACCTGATAAAAACTTAGGACGACTTTAAATGTTCAAATAAAAGCTACATTTCATGGCTCTTTCTTTGTTCGGTTATTCTTTTTTAGGGTACTAGAACTCCCGACCCGTTCGGCATGGCTCTGCTCTGCTGTACTGTTTCATTTCTATCCTGATATTCACCTACCATGTCTTGATCTCATTTCTGTCTGCTCAGTTTTGACCTGGAATCCATTTCTGCATCTTTCTATCTGCTTGGCTTTTTCTGTCTGACCTGTAGCTCTGTTAAATTTGTCTCTTGAACCTTCTACAATACAACCCACTGGAAGGTTTGCTCTCTAACAGCACAGACTTTTCTTTGAATGGTTACCATGGTCGTGGACACTCATGATTCATTCCTTTGCTTCACTAACCACTACTCTGTAGCACAAACCTGAGGAAGCAGAATTGTGTGTGGAGGGGTCCATGGCAAGGGCCAGGTGAATGTCCTTAGTGTCTTTCTTCCAAAAGGGCTTTGGTACTTACATGATCTTGTGTTGCTCATGGCTTTATTTTGCATTACCTCTTATGACCACCTTTCGGTGGCTTCATCCAAAGCTTCACAATCTGGAATCTCGGCTCCGTCTAGACCATCTCCCAGCATAGTTCAGGTCCATCCTTCTCAATCATCAGATTCCATTTAAAAATAAACTTTCCTCCAAGTACATTCTTTCCCCATTGCAGCTGTTTAAGTACTTGGTTAATGAGAACAATGAAAAGGTTGCTAGTTTAGATATTCTGTTCATTCACTCAGACTTCCTGACTAATGAAATAGATACAGAAATGGAATCATCAGGACTTCATTAGAATAAATTAGTAACAACTACATTTTACGAATACTAGTTACTGAGTTGACTAGTCCTGGGGAGGAGTTGAGTTATCCAGGAAGAAAAGGTGAGACAGAATTATAGGAAGAGGCACATATGGTTGGTGCTGAGTGAGAGGCACTGATCCTTGTCCTCTAAACTGAAGAGCTTTTGTTGTCATCTTAGGTTAAAAATGTGCTCAGGCTGGGCGTGGTGGTACACACCTTTAATCCTAGCACTTGGGAGGCAGAGGCAGGCGGATCTCTGTGAGTTCAAGGCCAGCCTGATCTACATAGTGAGCTCCAGGCCAGCTGGAACTAAAGGGAGACCCTGTCTCAAAAAGACAAAAAAAAAAAAAAAAGTGCTCAAGTCTTGTGTAGCACTAAAACATGTGTTAATATCAAGCATGTTTTAAACTATAATGTAATACAATTATCACTCCAGGAAAATGTCCCATGATAATTCTGTTTATTTTGTAACCCTTATATATTATCATGTATCTCCATGAAAATTAGAATCTTAGTTTGATATGTTTTGGGAAGCATTTAAGAGTATTGATTATGGGGAACTGGAGAGATGACTCAGCAGTTCAGAGGACCTGAGTTTGATACCCATGGCAGCTAAAAACCATCTGTAACTCCAGTTCTAGGGGATCTGACACCTCTTCTGTACTCTTCAGGCACATGATGTACTTACATACATGAAGAAAAACACTCCTACTTGTAAAATAAAAAATAAATCCATAAAAATACCATTAATCATGGAATTGGAATGACCTAGTTTGAATATCCATTCCTTTTAAAGTAGTATATCCCTTATACTCTTTAAACTTGATTTCTTTTAAAAAAACCAAAATTTAACACAAAATGAGGATTCTGGGAGATAAAAATAAGATCATGGATGTATAGCACCTTACTAAGAAACTGTTTCAGTATGATGCTCAGCCCATGAATGGAGACTTATATAAAGCTGTGGCCACTGGGGCACAGCTTTATTCCCCACTGTGTGCTCAGGACAATGCCTGACACCTAAGAATAACACAGCAAATAGTTATTGAACTAATAAAGTACAAACTCATTAGTTAATGACACCCAGATAGAACATTTTGATATACACATAGAAGCTTAAAACAGTGCCAGGAGTCTATTATTCTTCATAAATATTCCTGATTTGGTGACTGACTTCATTTAGTGCTTAGAAAGTGAGGATTAGCCACATGTGAGCTGTTTAAATCCATGAATAAGTCTACATCAATACTGTTATATTTTGTTAAGAAATGTCTAAAAAATAATGTAGAATACTAAACAAAAATTATAGTCAATGAATGAAGGCCATTATATTCACGGCTCAGGTCAGGAAACAGAAACTTAGCAACCTCTCTGAAGTCCTTTTGTGAGCCACACGTTTCCTTCCCTCCCTCAAAGGAACCACTGACTTTTATGATATAATCGTTCCCTTGAATTTTTTTGTAAAAAGTTATTTAATCCCAGGGAATTTCATAATTATATACTGTATCTTTATCATATGCACCTCTCTCTACCCCTGCTCCTCTTGGTTCTTTGGTTCTTACATCCCAAATTCATGTTCTCTTCTTCCTCATCCTCCTCGTTCTCCTCTTCCACATTCTTCTCTTCCTCCCCTCCTTTCTTCCTTTTATAAGTGAATTAGTGCTATCCATACGTGTATGGGTGCAGGGCCATTTTCTGGCTCACAGGCTGCCTACTAGGGGCCAAGCCTCTGAAGAAAATTGACTCTCGCCCCCATCACTCCCAGTAGATCCTCAGCTAGTACCCCAGTCTCCGGAGGCCTTTCCCTATCCATGATGGAATACTGACTGGGTTGGTCTTGTGCTGGCCTGTGCAGACCACCACACTGCTGAGGGTCTGCAGGTACTATGGCCCTGTAACATCCAGAAGACACTGTTCTATGGCAGCCTTCCTTGTCCTGCAGTTCTTACAAATTTTCCACCCCCTTTCCCACAGTGTCCCCTGAGCCTCTGTGGAGAGAGTGTGATATAGTTGTCTCATTTAGGGCTGAGCACTCCATAGTCTCTTCGCTCTACCAGTTGTGAGGCTCTGTGATAACTCCACCCACTGCCTGAACCTTGTCTGATGGGGAGTGTGAGATGCACTAATCTACAGGTAAAGGCGATAGTTCTATCTCCAGTGTTGCTGCTAGGTAAAAATAATTAAATCTTGTGAAATTCAAACACTTGGGATATTTTTGAGTCTGTTTCTGTCTATAAGATCCTCTTCTCTGGCCTTTTGTCTCTTACACACGATCTTTGGAAGACTGTGAGCTGTTTTATCTGACCATCTACAGTTTATTTATCACATAGCAAGTTTGGGTGCAGTTTATCTTCTTCCTTTGTTCCCATTATTTCTTGAACTGGTAGCTGCTTCCTGAGGAGGATCAGACTGAGGTTCTGACTCTTTGGCAAGATGATGGGAGGTGGGGTGTATTTCATCAGGTGACATGCAGTTTTGATATTTTTGATGTTAGCAGTTCTTGATGCTCAGTGCCTTAATTTATTCATCCAAATGGATATATTCTAATTCATAATTTTAAGGTCATAAATTTAACCTAAGCATAAGGAGCTGGAGAGACGGCTCAGTGTTTGAGAGCTCTCTTGCAGAGACTCCTGGTTTTGTTTCCAGCACCCACTTGGTGGCTCACACCCACCTGTAACTCCAGTTTCAGGGGATCTGTAACCTTCTTCTGGCTTCCATGGCCACCAGACATGCATGTGGTATACATACAGATATGCAGACGAATGTTCATATACATAACAACGACAACCATAAACATAAAGCTCTGATTGAACAACTAAAATTTCAACAGGGCTTTGTTTGGGAATGTGAATAAATAAGCACAAATACTATTTAAAATGAAATTATGTTAACTGAAAAATTTGACCAGGCACCAACATATTTTTGCAGATGGTTAATTAATTAAATATTTGTGTGTGTGTGTGTGTGATGGTTAAACCTGAGTGTCAATCTTATTGGATCTGGGATTAAGTGAAATAAGAGAGGGACATTCTGATTGGATCATTTGAAGCTGGAAGACTCACCTTCAATGTGGGTGTCACTTTCTGATGGCAGTTGACATAAAAGGCCGTGGCAGAAGGGGGCTCCTGCTTTTTTGCCACTTGCCTTCTCTCTCACTAGAGAGTTCATCTTGGTGCTGTGACCAACTCCTCGGATTCCAACATTGACTAGCAGATCTCCCAGAATTCATCAGGCCTTCAGCACCAGATTGGGGCAACTGAGACATCCAGCCTCTTTGATTGAGCCACTACTGGATTCTCAGACTCTCCAGTGTGGTGCAGCCATTGTTGGACTACTCCGATTCTATCTGATGAGCTAATTTAATAAATCTATCTATCTATCTATCATCTATCTATCTATCTATCTATCTATCTATCTATCTATCTATCTTCATTTTATCTATTCTGTTTCTTTAGAAACCTGACTAATATAACATGTGGGCACACGGATGTGCAGGTGTGTGTGTGTATGTGTGTGTGTGTGTGTGTGTGTGTGTGCATGTGTGTACAGGGGTCAACCTCAGAAGTCATACCTCAGGTGCTGACCATGTTGCTTTTTAAGACAGAGTCTCTTACCAGTCTGGAGCTTACCAAGCAGGGCAGGCTGGCTGACCAGTAAGCCAAAGTATTCTCCTGTCTCTGCTTCCTAAGAGCTAGGATTACGAGTGTACACCACTACACCTGCCTTCTTTATATGAGGTCTGGGGGATCAAATTCACATCCTCATGCTTACAATGCAAGCATTTTTCTGACTGAATGTTATCCTCAGTCTTAATAGATGGTGAATTAAAACCTTATTGAGTACAACAGGGATTATGTCTTTAACAGAGGTCGGTATTTACAGATAGGAGTTTACCTATCTTAGTGGGTTGAGGTAGGCCTGGGAGCACATGTAGAGATTTCAAAAGTGTAACTGATGAGAACACAAATGTAAATAGATAATATTACCCCATAGTGTATATTTATCTTGATATTGAAAATTCAGATATGACTAACGAATCTTTATATACAGTACCCATAACAAATGCGAATCAGGGTTGTAAGAGATTTATTTTCTTTTCCCAGAACATAACTATCTTGGGACCAACTTTGCTCAAATGTTTCATAAATATTCTGGTAATAACTGTGTCAGCACTGGGAATTTCTGGCAAAATAGCCTTGTTTTCTGACAAAGATTAAAAAAGATTGATTTGTGGTTATTTTTTTTTTAACACTGGCTCCTGGTCCTTAGCTTCCCTCCTATCCTTGAAGCTTTGGGACCACTGATTTCCAAACAACACTACTAGAGTCACCTGTGCTTTAAAAACACTGGAGCCTCCTGGAGCTATAACTCAGAATCAGCAAGGGAGAGAGAGTGGCCCAGTAGCTAGCGTGTAAGAAGCTCTTCAGGTAATTCCGATGTGCTGCAGGCCTCAGTACTACTGTTTGTGCAATCTTATCTAAGAGCCACAGGGATATGAGGGCACACATAAGCTGGGGGATTCTTTACTGCAGGAAAGTTTAAGAGACACTGTGCACTGAGGCTAAGCATAGCACTTCCCCAAACTGAGGGCTCTGCTACAACACAGAGAAGTCTGTTTCCATTTAAACCTAAACAAATGGAAGGTAAATAACCACAGTATTTTTTGCATCCAGAACTTGCTTATGAGACAATTACTGCTAATTCCAAATGTTCGCCAAATAGCACTCTCTTGCTTTTTAGCACACAAGTATTAGCCTTTCTCTCAAAAGTTAAATAAGGATGTTAAGGAGCCTGCTTTCTTAGGGGAGAAAGCTAAGAATCAGAAGCATAATGTCTCTGATTTCACACACCTCCTCATTTGACAGATCAAATTAAGGAAACACTAATCCCCTGCAGAAATTGTAAAAAGGTATTTATTAGCCCCATGCCCAGATTGTCTATGGTTAGGTGTGAAAACTTGACAGTTTTTTTTAAATTTTATTTATTTATTTATTTTCTATGTGTATGAATGTACTGTCTGCATGTAGGTCTGTGCACCCGTGTCGTGCAATGCCACAGAGGTGAGAAGAGGGCCTCGGATTCCCCTGGAACAGGAGTTCTCCTGGAATTGGAGTTATAGACTGTTCTTAGCCACCATGTGGGTGCTGGGGATCGAACCCAGGTCCTCTGCAAGAGCAGTCGGTGCTCTTAACCGTTAGGCCACCTCTCCAGCCCGAAAACTTGACAGTTTTTAACAACTTCCCAGGTGATGTTTCGTCTGCTAGCTTGGGGACCAGCTGGAGAACGATTACTGTTCCTGGCTCCTTTTGCCAAGGCGGTCATTATTATACACAAAATAGAGCAGATCAAAGTCAAATACTGGTTAAAACTAATTTTTCTTCTGCTTGGGGCTGATCTTCCCTGAAGACTGCACATTCTACTAGGCAACAGACAAGAGGGAAACATCTGAACTGATCTTTGCCCATCCCCACCGTAGGACAAAGAATCATTCAAAGAATGAAAATCTCAACTCAAGGAAAACCATCCCACAGCCAATAGACAAAGGGAGGCATCCTGCTCTCCAGAGGTGTGGTCACCTAGGGCCTCAAAGGAAGTGACTAGAGCACTTGAGGCTGGACTCTAGTCAAGGTACCCTAACCTCACATACTTGGCATCCCTCCCCAGAATTCCAAGCGTTGAACTCACTCGCCAGCTGGCTGCCTCTACACTGTGCGTTCAGAGGAATCTGGAAACCCCTTCTCTTGCCTGGAACCCAGCCACTCAAGCCACAACCTCCAAGAAGCCAACCGCTCAGCAGCGAGGATTCCCGCTCAACCCTCGCCATCTAGCACTCTCCACACGCCTCCAAATCATCGTTTTCCAAGCGTGTTTTGGATGACAACTTTTTGTTCTCACTATTCCATCACCCATTTCCAATAGGCACTCAAAACTCCAGGCTCCTCCACTTCCGCCTCCAAACATCTACTCCTCAAGTCCAATGCCTCCTTCCAGGGGCCTCAACAGCCAGGGTGTCGTCCCCCCCGCCCCCCGCCCCAGTTCTTCCCCTGGAGCCCTTCGCCCGTCCGGATCTCCCCCCCACCAAGTGATCCCCAGCGCCCCGCTACTGCTACTGTCATTACCCCCGCCTCGGTCCATGCCTTGCCCTCGGCCCGCCCACCGCCCACTGCCCTCAGGGGCCAGAGCCCCAGACAGTGGGCGCTGCCCTCCTCACCAAGAAAAGTCGGAGGATGCCGGAGTCTTTAAATCCTGATTTGTGTTTTAAACTTTTTAAAATGATGGACTTAGTTTGCAAACTTAACAGCTTACTCAGCTGCTTTTAACTAAGAAGATTCCATGTTATTGGTATATTGATGCTTGAACAGTTTTTCAGTACCAAAAAGAAAATAAAAGAATGTAGATAATATGACGAAAATTTCATATAGTTTTGGTTCAGGGACATAGTCTTTCTTTCCTTTCTGCCAGATTTTTTTTCTCCAAATCTGGGCCCTTTTTATTAGAAACTAAGTGACCAAATTAGACAAATTCTGGAAATTCTTAAAAGTTCAGTTTTATCATTCATAAAATGGGCGTAATAAGTAAGAACACAAAAGTGAAAAGAATCACATAAAGTGCTGTACTTGCTGGTTTATGGCAAGCACTTGTAAGTGATCATGGTTTTTGTTATTATTTATGCTAGACACTTAGCTGAAGCTGTGTAGTGTTAAAGGCACTGGAATTAAGGAGACACAGGTCTTTAAAGGACAGTATGGTGAATGGGTTGCACATGGAGACATCAAAGTCACCCAAGGTGATGTCAGGAGAAAGGGTTGTTTACAAATGTCATTGGCTAATAAAAACATGGACAGGAGATCCTGGTAGCAGTGAGGAGGAATTAGGCAGGCATGACCCCCGAAGAATTACAGTTTTTTTTTTTTTATTTTTGGTCTTTTTGTGACAGGGTCTCCCTGTAGCCCCAGCTGTCCTGGAACTCCCTCTGTAGACCAGGTTGGCCTTGAACTCACAAAGATCTGCCTGCCTCTGCCTCCCTAGTGCTAGGATTGAAGATGTGTACCACCATGCCCAGCTCCAGAATTACAGTTTTTATGGAAAGAGGAAGACTGGAGCTCTGTATGGCAGAAATCTCTGTAAGGCTGACCTAGATCTCTTCTTAGTAGAACCAGCCCAGGGGGAAGACAAGAGCTCTGTATGGCAGAGATCTCTGTAAGGCTGACCTAGATCTCTTCTTAGTAGAAGCAGCCCAGGGCCATCTTGTACCCATCAGCTCTCACTGGACCTTCGTCCCTTCTGGTTACCACTTCTGGAGAGTGCTAAACTAACAGGACTTGGGCCTAGGATCTCCCGACTGGCCAGCCTGAAACCATCTGATCCTTACAAATGAAAAGTAAAAAATGAGAACCTGAAGCATAGACTGACTAACTCTTCATACCTGATCAGAAAGCAACCAAGTTACAACAATGATAAAAACAGAACCAAAGTTCAAATCTACAAAGACAGGCTAGAATTTCACACTGGATACAACAAAAGAACCACATATGGCCAGATCACAGCAAAAAACACAAATAATACAAAAAAAACCAAGAGAAAATGTCCCTACCAAGACTTACCAGTCCCCCATAGAAGTGATCTACAATGAGAAGTGCCCAGAGGAACCCCCAGGCAACAGATTTTAAAAGAACAGTCATAAACATGATCAAAGAATTCAGTGACTTTAGAGAACACACAAACAACTTGAAAAACTTAAAGAGGATAGGAATGAACTCTTGGATGATTCTCAAGAAAATACAAATGTATGGTTGAATGAAAGGTCAAAGACAATTCAGGATTTGAAAAGTGAACTAATGAAAGACATAGAAATATTGAAGAAATTCCAGGCTGAAATAAAGATGGAATTGAAAAGCTCAGTAAACAAATTTGAAATGACAGGAATAAGCCTCACCAGCAAACTGAATGAAATGGAAAACAGAATATCAAGAATGGATGACAAAGTTGAATAATTTGACTTCTCAAACAAAGAATACAAAAAGTTACAAAAACCCCCACAGGAATGGAATGTGCAGAGAATGTGGAACATCATGCAAAAACCAAATCTATGCACAATACACATAGAAGGAAAAGAACCTAAAATTAATGATATTGACTATGTCTTCAACAGGATTGTAGAAGAAAACTTCCCTAAATTAAGGAAAGACATACCTATACAGATACAAGAAGTATACAGAACACCAAATAGACAGGAACAGAAAATAAACTCCCCAAGACATGTCATATTAAAAATACTAACTATACAGAATAAAGAGAGAATACTGAAAGCTACTAGAGAAAAACAAGTTAGATATTAAGAAAACCCCACCAGAATTAGAGTTGACTTTTTCTTTTTAAAATGTTTTATTATTTTTTTATTATATGTGTATGAGTGTCTTACGTGCAAGTATGAAAGTACAACTGTGTTGTGCAATGCTCATGGAGGTCAGAAGAGGGCAGTCCCCTGGAACTGGAGTTGCACATGGTTGTTAGCCACCCTGTGGGTACTGGGAACAAAGCCTGGGTCCTCTGCAAGAGCAATCAGTACTCTTAACTGCTGCACCATCTCTCTAGTCCCAGAGTTGGCTTTTTAATGCAAATATGAAAGCCAGAGCAAAAGCCTGGAGCAAAGTATTCCAAGTTCTAAATGATAATAGAAGCTAACCCAGAATATGCTATCCAGCAAAACTGTCTATTATAGTTGAAGGGGAAATAAAAATCTCCCATGAAACCAATAGGATGAAGGAATTCATGTCCACCAAACAAACCCTATAGAGAGTACTTGAAGGTACACAGAGGACTGAAGAAAAGAATGACCATACCTGTGATGGTTAATCATGGGTATCAACTTGACTGGACTAGGGATGAACAAATAAGAGAAAAAGATCTTCAGATTGGACTACCTCAAGCCGGATGGCTCACCCTAAATGTAGGTGTTACCTTCTGCTGGCAGGCAGTATAAAAGGCCATGGCAGAGGCAGCTGGTCCTTTTTTTCCTGTAGCTTGCTGGAATCCATTGGGCCTTCAGCACCAGATTGGGACTACTGAGACATCCAGACTTGCAGAATGAGCAGTTCCCTGGATTCTCAGCCTCTCCAGTGTGGCATGGCTATTGTTGGACTCCTTAAACTCTGTCACATGAGCAAATCAATAAATCTGTATATAGCTATATATTCATTCTATTGATTCTGTTTCTTTAGAGAACCCTGACTAATACAGTACCCGAGAGGCTACAGAAAGAAAACAAGTGAAGGTATAGTTATAGAAACACAAAATAGGACCAAGAATACAAATGGAAATTAAAATGATAAAAATTAAAACATGTATTTCAATAATAACATTAAATATCAATGGCCTCAACTCCCCAGTCAAAAGACACTGACTGGCTACTTGAATGGATTAAGAAGTAAAATCTTTCTTTTTGTTTTCTGTAAGAAATTTATCTCACTTTCAAGGATAAACATTATCTTAGGGTGAAATGATAGAAAAATATTCTAAGAAAATGGCACTAAGAAACAATCAAGTGTTGCAATTCTAATATCTGACAAAATGGAATTCAAATTCAAGTTAATCAGAAGAGATAACGAAGGCCACTTCATTCTGATCAAGGGAACAATTGACCAAGAGGACATAAAAGTCATGAACATATATGCAGCAAGCTCTGGTGCACCCTATTTCATCAAAATAGTACTATAAAACTTCAAGACACATATTAACTCCAACTCAGTAATAGTAGATAACTTCAGTACCTCTCTCTCTCTCCAATAGACTGATCACTGGACAAAGAATAAACAAAGAAACATCTTAATTAATTGAAATCTATACCAAATGGATCCATAGACATCTACAGACTATTGTACCCAAGCATCAAAGAATACACATTCTACTCAGCTGTCCTTGGAAGTTTCTCTATTTATCTAATACTGGAGCACAAAAGAAACATCAACAAGTACAAAATCTTGAAATAATTCTATGCATTCTATCAGATCACAATGCCATAAAGCTTAAAATCAATAGCAGAAGAAGCTCTAATAACTATATTAACTCATGGAGATTAAGTAATATATTCCTGAGTAATGAATGGGTCAAAAAGAAATCAAGAAATAAATAAAGGTATTCCTGGAACTTAATGAAACTGTTAATAAAACACAAAACACCTTTGGGACACTTTAAAAGCAGTCCTAGGAGGAAAGTTTACAGTTTTAAGTACCTATATTAAAAATATCTGAAAGAGCACAGATAAATAACTTAATGGTACAACTCAAGTCTCTGGAAAGGCAAGAAAAAAAACAAAACAAAACAAACCTAAACCTGGCAGATGAGAAGAAATAACTAAAATCAGAGCAGAAATAAATTAAATAGAAACCAAGAAAACAATACAAAGAATCAATGAATCCAAGAGCTGGTTCTTGGAGGTAAAGAGGTAAAGGTTACCTTTGAAGAGATAAACAAGATAGACAGACCCTTAGCTTAATTAACCAAAAGAAAGAAAAAGCAAATCCAAATAAACAAAAATGAAAGAGTAAACATCACAACAGACCCTCCCCCCAATCCAGAACATTATAAGGGAATACTTTAAACACTTATACTCTATTAAATTTGAAAATCTAAAAGAAATGGATGGATTTTAAATTCATGGAAACCACCAAAGTTGAACCAAGAAGAGAACAATAGCTTAAACAGACATATAACAAACAAGGAAATCCAAATAGTAATACAAAGCCTTCCATCTAAAAGAAGCCCAAGCCTGGATGGATTAACAGGAGATTTCTACCAGACATTTAAAGAAGACCTACAACTAATACTACTTAAATTATTAAAAAGAAAGACAGAGGGAGAACTCTTAAACTCCTATAAAGCCAGTATTGCTCTAATACCAAAACTAGGATAGGACACAACAAAAAGGGAAAGTTATGTGCCTGTATCACTAATGAACATAGATACAAAAATTGTCCATAAAATACTCACAAGTTACGTATAGACACACATCAAAAAGATCATTCCAGTGCACAGAACTTAGATCGGGGATTTCCCATTACCACCTGAAGCACAGGTAGGAGCCAGGCACTTCAGCCAGGTGGATTGTTGGATCATTCTATCTCTGGGTTGTCGGATGATTACCTCATTGGTTTGATTAAATCACTGTCTTGTGTGGCTGTGGGGGCAGAATCGTCCTGCTAGTTGGTATAAAAGGTGGGGCTGTTGCCACTGTGAGACTTGAGTGCACAGAGCTTAGATCAGGGATTTCCCAGGACCACCTGAAGCACAGAGTACCGGGGCACAGGCTAAACAGGCATATCTCTCCTCCCACCCCCAACTGGAATTGCCGAGGGAGTGTCCAAGTGGATTCTTTTGAGAACCTTCAGAACAGAAAGGGAAGAGTGAGTTGAGTTCCAGTAGAAAGCCTAAAACTTAGACAAGTCATCTCTCCATAAACAAGCAGAAAAATCAATCAATCAATCAATCAAACAAACAAACAAACAAATAACAAAGGCATTGGAAGGAGGCAAGCAAAGCAAGCCTTCAACATGGTGAAGAGGCATTTGGGATTCACATTGGAATACAGGCAAAGAGAAACCCACATGCCAGGGACACAACAAAGGGACAACATGGGAAAGGTACAGGATAATTCCATACCAAGTTCTACCAACTCTGTGGGGGATTCCTATAGTGGGATCCCCCTGGGGATGGCCCAGGACACAGATCTTAGAGGAACAATTTCAGACATATTCAAAGAAATCAAAGAATATAAAGAACAAGTCAGAGAACTAAGGAGCGAGAATGAAAAACTCAAGAAGGACCGAGAGAGAGAGAGATTGAAAAATGCCAGGAAGAGCTAGAGAGAGAAAAATGACAAACTCTGGAAGGAAGTGGAAACGGTGAAAAGATCCCATGTTGAAATAAAAAAGGAAACCAACCAGTGAAGCAAAGAGCTACAGCAAGAGATTGAGAAGCTCCAAAAGGAAGTGGAAATACTAAAGAAATCACAAGACAGACTAAACTCCCCAATCAAAAGACATAGACCGGGAGATTGGATTAGGAAACAGAGCCCATCTATATGCTGTCTACAAGAAATGCATCTCACTCTCAAGGACAGGCAACTCAGTTGAGGTGACGGGATGTGGACAAATATTCCAAAACACCTAGTACCAAAAGAAAGCATGTGTTGCCTATTTTAATATCAGACAAAATAGACTCAAAGTAAAAAGGAATCAGGCAAAACAAAGAGGGCCATTACATCTTTATCAAAGGAATGATTGACCATGAGATTTCACAATCATGAATCTGTAGCATCAAACTCAGGTGCACAAAACTTTATAAAGACAAATTCTCCGGACCTCAATGCACAGATTAACCCCAGCACACTCATGTAGGGGACTTCAAAACCCCACTGAACCCCTTACACTTCAACGTAGGGGGCCTCAATACCCCACTAAACCCTTTGGATCGGTTCAATTGGACAAAGAATAAACAGGGACATCTGAACTGAATGATATAATACACCACACGGACCTCACAGGGGACACTCATACCGCTCTATTCCACCTTCATACAGGGAAGAACTACAACTTTCTATTAAGCACCTCAAGGGGAACCCATTCTCCAAATAATTGACCACCCATTACTGGGGACCACAAAAACTCAACTAATAAAAAAGATTGAAATAAATTTCATGCATTCTGTCAGACCACAGTGCAATAAGCTCAATATCAACACCCGGACAAGCCCTCCTGCCATCTATTAAGAAACCTGAGACTAAACAAACACTCCTGAATAAATGATTGGATTCAAGGAAGAATATAAAGAAAAAAAATGCATTCTGAACGGAAGATCAATTTGAAACTACAAACACAATACAAAAATACCTCTGGGATTACTTTAAAAGCAGTCCTATGAGGTAAGGTTATAGCCCTGGGTGCCTACATTGGCATTAAGAAAAACAGGAAAGAGACAATAATGATGATCTAACCCTGCAGCAAAAAACACTTGAGAGGGACAACAACAACAACAGATTAACCGTAAATGCAACAGACAAGAATAACTAATACCAAAAAATCAGAGCAGAAATCAATTGAAATAGAAACAAAGAAAACAATACAAAAAAAAATCAATGAATCCAAAAAATTGGTTTTCTTTGAGAGAATCAACAAGATAGACACAACCTCTAGCCCAGTTAACAATGAAAGAAGGGAAAAACAACAAACCTCCAAACTCCTAGGCATTCATGATGAAAGGGGGAATATAACAATAGACAATGAAAAGAATCCCACACAATCATATGGGAACAATACTTTAAAAAACCTAT
Organism: Rhizomys pruinosus; assembly: GCA_009823505.1. Taxonomy (NCBI): domain Eukaryota; kingdom Metazoa; phylum Chordata; class Mammalia; order Rodentia; family Spalacidae; genus Rhizomys; species Rhizomys pruinosus. The sequence continues at coordinate 1,225,635 of VZQC01005846.1, forward strand.
TACTCTCTAAGTTTGAAAACCTAGGAGAAATGAGTGAATAGCTGACATCATGGGAATCACCAAAGCTCAACCGAGAAGAGATCCCAGCTTAAACCAGACCCATAATCATGAAGAAATTGAAGATATAATTAAGAAACCTCCCATCTAAAACAAAGCCCAGGCTCAGATTGTTTCATGGCAGGAATCTATAAAACATTAAAAAAAACGACTTTAACAGACCAAATTAAAATTGTTCCAGAAGGACAAAACAGATGGAATCTTCCAAATTTTTCTATGAAGCTAGTATCACTCTCTAATACCAAACCAGGCAAAGGATACAACCAAAAAGAGAACTATGGGCATCCATCTTCTAATGAAACGACAGATGCAAAAATTCTCACAACAAAATTACTGCCAAACCGCAAATACAGGAAACACATCAAGAAGCTCCTCCATCATGACCAAGTTGGATCTATACCAAGAATGCAGGGATGTTCAACATATGAAAATCAATAAGTATCATAAACATATATAAATGGACTGAAAGACAAAAACACCTGCCATCTCAATTGAAGAACGAAAAAGCCTTTGACAAATCCAGATCCTCTTCATGCTTTAGTCCTAGGAGGGAACTGGTATGGAGGGATCATTTCCTCATGTAATAAAAGCCCATCTACAGGAAACCCACAGCCAATATCATCCTAAATGCGGAGAACGAGTAGCGGAATGACACTTGAAGAGCATCACGAAAATATTTAAAGGTAGAGTAGAAACTCAGAAGGCTGCCCCCTGTCACCACCCTCTACTCACATATAGTGCTTGAAACACTTGCTAAGGGCAAATAAGGCAAGAAAAGGGAATTAAAAGGAGTATAATATGGAAAAGATGAACAAGCCATCCCTATTGCGTGATATGATTGTTTACTTAAGGGCTGCTAAGAACTCCACAGAAAAACATCCTAGAAAAAATTAACAGCTTCAGTCAATGTGGCAGGGATACAAAAATTAATCTAGAAAAAATCAGTGTCTTTCTTTACAACCAACAACAAAGCAACTGAAGAAGGAATACAAGGAGACCTTCCCAATCACCATAAGCCTCAAAACAATAAAATACCTAGGAAACAAACCTAACCAAAGATACCAAAAGATCTCTACAAAAAATTTGAACCTGAAAGAAGGAAAATTGAAGAAGAGCATCAAAAGATGGAAAAAAACCTCCCATGCTCTTCGATTGGTAGAAATTAATACAGTAGAAATGTCCATTTCTACGCAACACTATGTACAGATTTACAGATGTCACATCGCCATAAAAAATCCCCCAGCTCAGTTCTTCACGGCTTGGAAAAAATAGTCTAATTCCATGTTGGAAAATCAAAAGATCCTGAATAGCCAAAAGCAACCAAATGAAAAAAGCAATACAGGAAGGAAGATCTCTATAGTCCAAATTCGACAACTATACTTAAGGGCTCTTGAGTCGTAAACACAGCTTGTTACTTGGCACAAACAGCAACAGACCTTTTCGGACCCATGGAACAAAACAGACTTCAAACGAGCCTTATACAATTTCAGCCACCTCGAAATAGTTTGAAAGGGGTCAAAAGACACTCAGATGGAAGAAAGAGACATCTTCCGATAAGTGTGTTGGCAAAAACTGATCACCAGCTTTTGTAAAGAATGAAAGTAAACCGCTACCTCTTTGCCCCGTTACCAAAAAAGTCAACTCCAGATGGATCAAGAAATCTCAACGATGAAACCCCAAATCTTAAGTTGATAGAAGAAAAAGGTTGGCTCGTAGCCTCTTAAGACCATAGGCTTAGAGGAAGACTTCTCAAATCAGGACATCAGGCTGTGCAAGAATTAAACGATTCACAATGCAAATTGGGACCTCATTAACATGCAAAGAGCTTCTGTATATATCAAAAAGAAAACAATCAAGGAAGTGAGAAAAAAACCAAAGTGGGAGGAGCCTTCACTGCAGATTGAAATCTGACAAAGTCTTGTATTTTACAGAAATATCTAACTTACTCAAAAACAAAGAGAAAGAAAACAAATGGCCCTGAACTCAAAAGTGGGACAAGAGCTGAGTACAGAGACTATCACAAGTGAGGAATTAGAGATGCTGTAGAAAAACTTAGAACATCTTAAGAAGTGTCAGCATTGCTAAATATTATTTTAGGGAAATTGCAAATTAAAACCACCTTAAAAATCATCATCTCACGCTGAATAGACATGGCTAGGATCCAAAAACAAATCGATACCACGTGCTGGAGAGGTTGTGGGGAAAGCGGGAAATACATCATCTCTACTCTGGTGGGAAATTGTAAAACCGTGCAGCCACTATGGAAAGCAGTGTGAGAAACCTCTTGGAAGATCAAAATGAGTTTGCCACCATGATCCCCAAGCCAGATCCACCCTGCGTGTAAGACCCACAAGGACGTATCGGACGGCCAGATGCTACATGCCCCAGCCAGGTTGAGGGCAGTGCGGTCACAATAGCAAAAGAGTGAACCAACCCATGGGCCCCTGTCAACGGAAGGGGGATCGAGAAAAGGTGTGGGACAGTACATGAGGTGGAGGATTGACTCACCGGACGCAGTGGGATAAAGAAAGAAGACGCAGGTAAACTTTGCACGGAACATGGTGGAGCGAGAAGCGAGCATGCGAACGGACGTAAAACACAGGCCCACAGGAAAAAAACACAAACGATGAGGTTTATCCCGCATCGGTGGATGCGTTTTTGCAGCGCCAATTACCTGAAGGGTATGCACAAACTGAGCATGGTAATGGGCTCTGCAAAACAGCTGTGCGGTCTGACTATTGGGAATGCCCGAAAAAAAGAATGTACTATAAAAAAAAAAGAAAATCCTTCTGTGGGATCAAGTTGGTTTTATTCCAGACATGTATGAATGGCTTTATTTTCAGACATGTTCACTATACATAAGTCAATAAACATAATAAATCATATAAATGGACTTAGAGACAGAAATCACCTGGTAATCTCAATAGATGTGGACAAGGCCTTTGACAAAATCCAACATGCATACATGACAAAAAGTTTTTGAGGGAACTGGGCTGAAGGGAACATGCCTCTACATAATTATGACTGTGTACAATAAACCCACAGCCAACATCATTCTAAGAAGATAAAATCTGGAAGCACTTCCATTAAAATCAGTAACTAGGTAATGTTGCCTACTACCTCTACTTTTTTTTTTGGTCTTTTTGAGACGGGGTCTCCCTTTATTCCCTGCTGGCCTGGGATTTGCTCTATAGACCAGGCTGGCCTTGAACTCACAGAAATCTGCCTGCCTCTGCTTCTCGAGTGCTGGGATTAAATGGATGCAGTACCACACTTGGATATCTCTACTCTTTTTAAATATCATGGTTGAAACTCTAGCTAAAGCAATAAGATAAGAGAAGGAAATTAAAGGGCAATACTAATTAGAAAGGAAAAGGTCAAATTATCCCTATTTGGAGATGATATTATATGTAACAGATCCTCCAAATTCTACCAGAAGACTTCTAGAAATGATCAACACTTTCAGCAAAGTGGCAGGATACAAAATCAATTTACAAAAATGAGTAGCCTTTCTATATAGATAACAAGCAATCAGAGAAAGAGTTCAGGGAAACACTCCTATTTACAGTAGCCTCAAAGAATGTCTAGGGTTAAAACTTACCAAAGATACTAAATATTTCTTCAATGAAAACTTTAAATTATTGAAGAAAGAAGTTGAGGAAGACACAAGGAGATGGAAAGACCTCCTGTGCTCAGGGATTGGTAGAATCAATATAATAAAAATGACCATCCTAGCAAAAGCAATTATAGATTCAAGCAATTATAGATTCTTCACAGAAATAGAAAGATCTATCCTAAAATTCATATGGAAACCTCCCCAAATCCTGGATAGTCAAAGCAATTTGGAGCACAAAGAAAGGATTACCATACTGGATTTCAAACTGTATTACAAAGCTATAGTTGTAAAAGCAGCATGATATTGGCACAAAAACAGACATGTAGGTTAATAGAACAAAATAGAGGATCCAAGCATGAGTGCACACAGTTACAGCCAATTGATACTGACAAAGATGTCAAGAACATACATTGGAGGCAAGACAGCATCTTCAAATGCTGGCAAAATTGGATTTCCACTTGCAGAAGAATGAAATTATACCCACTTATCATCCCATACAAAGTCAACTCAAAGTTGATCAAATACCTCAGTATGAAGCCTGAAATGCTAAAACTGCTAGAAGAAAACAGGCATTATGCACAAGATATAGGTGTAGGGAAGGACTTTGTAATTTGGATATCAGTTGCTCAGGAATGAAGGTTAACAATCAGATAGAGGGGCCTCATTAAAAACTAAAAAGCTTCTGTACAGCAAAAGAAACCATTGTTTCTTTTGTGGAAAAAAATGAAGAGAAAACCAACAGAGTGGGAGAAAATTTTCACTAGCTATAAATGTGACAGAAGATTAATATCTAGAATATACAAAGAACTAAAAAACTAAGAAGCAAGAAAGCAAATGATCCAATTGATCTGAGCAAAAGGTTCTCAAAATAAGAACTGACAATGGCTAAGAAATACCTTAAAAAGTGTTCAATATCCTTAGAAATTAGAGAAATGCTAATCAAAATTACTTTAAGATTTCATCTAACCCCAGTCAGAATGGGCAAGGTCAAGAGATCCAATGACACCAAATTCTGGTGTGGATGTGGGGAAAAGGGAACTCTCATTCATCTTTGGTGGGATTGCACACTGGTATAATATTGTGGAAATCAGAGGGTAGACCTCTTAAAAACTAGAAACAAATGTACCATGTGATCTAGTCCTACCACTCCTTGGCATATACCCAAAGGACTCATCCTACTGCAGAGATACTTGTATATTCGCATTTCTTGCTGTTCCTTTCACAAAAGCTAAGACATAGAAAACCCTAAATGTCCCTCAACTGATGAACAGGTAATAAAAATGTGATACCTTTACACAATGGAGTTCTACTCAGCAGCAAGGAAAGAATCATGGAATTTTCAGGTAAATGGATGGAACTAGAAACTGTTAACTAAGTGAAGTAACACAGAGTCAGAAAATGTGTTGTTCATCTTCTTTCATTTGTGGATCTTAGCACCAAATCCTTAGACATGAATATATATCCTGATGTAACCACAGAGCCAGGAAAATGGAAAAGACTTTTGGGAGTAAGGGGAAGTAGGAGTTTGAGAGAGGGTATAGTAGGAGACAGGTGTCACTAAGGAGGAAACAAGGAAAATGGGGAGATTTTAATTGGGAAGGGAGTAGGGGAGGTTATACAGGGAGAGTTTGAGGAGAGATGAAAGATAAATATTGCTTAGATGGTATGAAAGACCAGAAGTAAATATATTAGTTCAAATTCCTACTGAAAAATACACACACACTACTATATATATATATTTATATATATAGTAGTGTGTGTGTGTATTTTTCAGTAGGAATCCACATGAACTATATAACCTTTAGCTATCCACATGAACTTATATATATATTATATTATACATATATATAAGTTCATGTGGATAGCTAAAGGTTATATAGTTCATGTGGATTCCTACTGAAAAATACACACACACACTACTATATATATA